>PVJI01028872.1:0-15964 GCA_004026765.1 Micronycteris hirsuta
AAAAAAGAAAGAAATTGTAGGAGAGGAACATTCTTTTCTCTACTCTCTTAGGTTCTGTGACTGAGGGCTAAAATCAAACTGACAGAAGACATATTAACAAGAAAAGGCATACAAACATTATTGATGTCTTTTTTAATGTCTTTAAATGCACAGGGGCTTCACAGGAAAAAAGTGAAAACCCAAAGAGGAGATTAGACCTGGGGGCTTGGCTTATCCACCATTTACCACAGGGGACACATTGTGGAGAAGTGACTGAAGACAAAAAAGGGGGACTTGGGTCCCTAAAGGTAAATCACAGGAAGGTGACTAGGAAATGTGTGACAGATAAGGGTAGTTCAGCAAGGGTTAGTACAGGAAAGAGGGAGCACCTTTACAAATACAATTTTATTTCACCTTTACAAAGGAAAATGTATTCCCTGCTTTTAGGCAGAAAGGTAGAAGGCAGAGAGTTCCTCCTATGTCGGCTGTTTCTCCGTCACCTTCAGTTCAAAATAATCCTTATGCCAGCATGGCATGTTTTGGGGTGGCGTGTTCTGACACCTGTCAAAGTATACTAATATCCTCATATTCTGTTAACAAGCTGGTAATAGATAATCTTAGTTAAAAATAATCGCAGATTATATAATGTTAATTTTTAGAAAGAAAGCTGGTAAAAGTACAACCAAACATTCTGTCATAATAATAACTGCTTACTGAGCAGTCAGTTATTTGCATAAAAAAGAATTTCAGACTGGATTAAAAACTAAAAGTCAACTATATTTACACAAAAGGATCTGTTAGAATAAAGTCAGTCCAAAAAGTTGAAAGTAAAATGCTACTCATTGGAAAGAATCATCCAGTGACATGAGATAAGAAAATAAATAAAAGGTACAAACACTGAAATAATGGCATAAATATTAGAAGAAAAGAAACATAGCTATAATTTGTGAGTAATATAACTAAAACAAAAAAATGAAATGGAAAATATCAGCAACATTATAATTAAGGAAGGTGTCAGGTTATAAAACATATATATATATATACATATAAAATGAAAGCTTTTTTATATATAAACAATAACAGAAAATCTAATGGAAGAAAATATTCTGTTCAAGATGACTTCAGGAATTAAACCCCACCGAATATTAAGATATTAAGTCCAACTGAACTTGTAAACTCAATGAATTCTCAATTAAAACACCCTACAAATTTTATGGTACTTTTATTTTTAAAAATGACAAAAATATTTAGGTTTGCCAGGAAAAAACACATTAAAGAAAGAACTAAAAATATCTGGAAGAAAAGTGTGTTGGGTGAGGGTAGCTAAATATAACAGAAATTTTTAAGTACAGCAGGTCCTCAAATAACATAATTTAGTTCAAAGTCATTTCATTGTAATTTGATTGTAAGTTTACCTTAAAATAAGTTTACTTAATTCTTATGTATATCAATTAGCCTATAGTAAAATTGGATTCATTAGATGTTGTTTTACTTAAGGTTGCAAAACCTTACAACAATGTTAAGTCAGGATTTACAGCGTTACAAATATACAATAATTAAGGTTCCTTATTACTAGTGTAATAGTAGACCAACAGACTGGTTAACAAAACAGAGAGTCCAGAAAGAACTAACTCAAATATACACAAAACTTTAGTTTATGAGAAAGATAACATTTTGAAATAGTAAGGGGAAGATGGATTATTCAATAAATGATATTGGTAAAAACATGCTAACCAGCTGGAGAAAAAATAAAGCCTAGATCTTTTCTTCATTTCTTATACCAAGGTGAGTTTGTAATGGATCAAAAATTTATAGGTAAAAATATAATTACAAAAGCACTGAAGGAATAGGTGAATGAATCTTCTTAAATGTGATCCTATGCTGGGAAAGATCTTTTGAAGAATGATATAATACTCAGAACCAATAACAAAATAAAAATATGTAAATCTGAATACATAAAAATTAGAATAGCCTTGGCCCAGTGGCTCAGTTGGATAGAGCATTGTCCCATACACCAAAAGACTGCAGGTTCGATCCCCAGTCAGGGCATGTATGGGAGTCAACCAATTGATGTTTCTCTCTCAAATTGATGCTTTGCTCTCTCTCCACCCCCCCACCCCCTCCCCCTTCTCTCTCTCTCTCAAATCAATAAACATATCCTCAGGTGAGAACTTAAAAAATTAGAATAAACATATCCATAATAAGAAAAGCCACAAATATATTATTCAAAAGTCAATAATAAATGAAAAAATTAAGAATCAATGAGCTGACACATGGTTACATCCTTTAAAGACAAAGTGTTCTTACAAAGCAATATGAAAATCACTGACAAACCGATAGAAATGGAGCCAATTACATGAACATGTACTTCATGGAAGAAGAAAAATAAACCCAAAAGGCCCAAAAACATTGTTCATAGAATAATTCTTACTTTTAAATCTTTGATCCATTGCAAATTCACCTTGGTATAAGAAATAAAGTTAGAGTCTATCTTTATTTTTTCCCAAATGGTTAGCATGTTTTACTAGTATTATTTATTTAATAATCTATCTTCTCTTCATTGTTTTGAAATTATCCATATTCTAGTCTACTTATAATTAAATATAAATTAAAATAAAATTAGCATCACCAGTCACCAATCACATTAGCAAACACTGAAAAATCAGCAACGTCTCGTGCTGAAGAAGATAGGAGGAGAAAAGCGGTCTGACACGTTTTGTAGGGCAATTTAGCAATATCCAAGAAAATTTAAAATACCTAGTCTTTGACACAGGAATTATGCTTTAAGGACTTTATATATTTATATTACAAGTATGTAAAATCATAAGAACAAAGACAATCTTTGCAGCATTACTTAAATAATGTAAAATGGGGAAATGGCTCAACAGTCTACAGATCTGTCTGGGGGACAGATCAACAAATTACGGTACTATTAAAATGGGATAATCTACAAATGTTAGAAAGAATAAAATAATTTCTTGGAAAAAATAACAGCTAATATACTACTGCTCTGTATTGTCAGAAACTATTCTAAGTACCTTCTCATAATTATTAAGTGTTATATCAACCCTGTATGATAGAGCCGTCTTGTATCGCCCACTGTTCTAAACATGAAGAAAGTGAGACACTAAGATGTTACGTAATTGTCCAAGTTGTCACAAACAGTAAATGCTAAAACTGGGGCTCAGTCCCGGGCAGTGTAGCTCCAGATCCCGGGCTTTTAACTGCAATGACTACGTATCTGTAATATGTCTGTACTGTCCCGTGCAGGCCAAAGTAGCATCTAATTAATATGCAGACTCACCACATCCAAACCTGATCTTATGCACACATGAGAACCCATGCCACGAGGTTATACAAGACTAGTCTGTGAAATGAAAACTTCTTAGAATAAATAACGTAATTGCTTTCTCTTTCATCAAAATACCAGATTAGAACACTTTTTCCAGTCACTCCCTAGGGGCCTCTGAGGGCTGCAGCCCACCGATTCTCTGTCCAGAAATCTCATCACACTGCTCACCATGAAAGTGTCCATGAACCAGAAAAATGTTTTTTATCCTTTTCACATTAGACTTTCAACTCCGCTTCATCACGACAACACTCTATTTGACCAATTTGCAATGGAAGTTTATTTTAACAATACTTGCAAGACTGCAGCTGCAGCCCCGCCACCCCTCATCTGCCATCTGCCACCCACAGCCCTACGCAGTGACACTCCTTTCGTAAAAGGAGAAACGCCGATAGAAGGATTCCGACCGCAAAGCCTGTTGTGGGTATCTTTCTTTAAAACACTTAGCGGCTCTACTAAAAGCAAAAAAAGGGGAGGAGAGTGAAGAAAAAGCATAGGTTCATAATCATACTATGACAATCACAGCCGAAAGGGAAAAAACGATCACTCATCTATGAGCTGAGCTGCTTCCACCTGTAGAAGCGAGAAGGACCCGCCGAGCACATTCTGCACACCAACACCTGTGACTGGGAAGCTGGGGGTTGCAGTTCCCTTCTTAAGCCCTCTCATAAGAACCCGGGTGAGCGTCTGAGCCTGAAGACACTGGTGTCTGAATCTGTACTATAGCAAAGTCTTGGGCAGAATGCTCCACTCACCCCAAAAGGTCACCTAATTCATTCCCGACTCCATGCACCCAGTCAGTTGAGCAAAGGAGCAGACTCTTCTCTCTTCAAGATATACACAATTGCCCTTGTCAAGGGAAATGAGAACCAAGACAATTACCAGATGATACAAGCTAACGAGACTCTTCAATTAAACTGCCTTGGTGGTTTAATTTAAAGAGAATTTGGGCCCTGATCTAGCATTTTTTCATGGTAATCTAGGTTTGTTCAAATCACTATGGTCTTTCAAGCAAATTCTCCATTCACTAACTTAGTAGGTCACTGTTTTTAGAATAGAAACCATTAATTTACAGGCCATTTTCAGGTATACTCTTCTGTATTAATAAAGTTTTATAGCATCTCAGACAGCAGTGACATTATCCCACGATGAGTTGCCAACAGAGACAAAGCCACACAAAGAATGATGACAGCTCATTTTAAAGGCCTATTGTACTTCTTAAAAATTACTTTAACATGTAAGTGATAATATTCTAAACTGTATTTATTAGAATACCACCTATAGAATTTTCCCCTATTTGCTTTTATAGATGTTGTTAGTTCACACGACATTCAAAACCTCCTATAGATTTCCAGAGAGAACCTCCCACTGGTAGCATTGTATTGAGCCTAGCACAAGCCTAGGATGGCAAGAAGGCCGGAAAATTCTAGGTGTCTTTTTTATCCAGGTGTTTTCATTGTCCAAACATAGGGCTCCCCTTGTAATGCAAATGATTTTTAAAATCCCATGTTATTATAGAATTCTGTTGTAATAAATTTATATCTTGACATACACATTTAAAGCTGAAGGTACAGCTCCGATGTGCGCACCACATCATCACTCACTCAGCCACTACTATCGGCTCCCGACTTTCCTGTGTCATCCACCCCATAAGCCAGGAACGTCTGGCTCCTGGCCTCACCACTGCATGTCCACAGTCTGAATTATGCTGGGATCCACGGAACATTCACATTCACTAGGAGGCCTCATTTGGAGCACATATACATAGTTGGGTAATGTATATATGGGCTTGCTGCTACATGCTACCAGGTTATGTTAAAGTCATATTTAAATTGGAATATGGACCCCCTACAGCCAATCTGGCCACCTGACCCAACAGAGTTTGAGTGAGGTCTAAGGGCCAATTTTTGAGGTTGCAAAACCACATTTAAATCAAGCCAGCATCTAAATCTAATTTTAACTTGTGGAGACAGTCTGAGAGCTTCTAACCTTACCTCTCTAACTGTGGTACCTGGCAAACCATGACCCCACGCTTCCCTTACCTCATTTACATGAACACTGGATCAATTCCCAGTGCTATGTCAGACAGATGCTGGTGGGCACTGATGAAGGGGTGTGGTCCAGGTGGTGACGGACCACGGCCACTTCTACTTTCTTTCTTTCTTTTTTAAACTTTACTGAATTTATGGGGATGACATTATTAACAAAATCATACAGGTTTCAAGTGTGCAATTCTATAATACGTCATCTGTATATTATACTATGTGTTCACCACCCATAGTCAAGTCTCCTCTGTCACCCTTTAGTCCCCAAATCCTTTACTATCTCCTCCCACCCCCCTTTCCTTCCGGTAGTCTCCATACTGTTGTCTGTGTCTGTGAGGTCTTTGGGGTTTGTTTTGTTGTTTGCTTAATCCTTTCACCTGTTTCACTCAGCCCCCCAACCACCCTCCCCTCTGACAGTTGTCAGTCTGTTCACTATACCTATGAGTCTGTTTGTTTATTTCGTTCATTAGACTCCACATATAAGTGAAATCATATGGTATTTGTCCTTCACCTTCTTTTATGTGTCTGCCCTTTATTAGCTGTGCCCAAGTTCAATTCCTAATGTGTACCTTAATCCCTGCTCCATAAAGTAATTTATATAAATCCCGACTCTGAGCCACCTCCTTGCCACACTGCAGGGCTACCTCCGACTCCCACCGTCAGAGGTGTCCACGCGGACGCTGGGCTGCCCAGACACTGTCAGACTCACATAGACGTGTGACAAGAACTCAGATAGTTGGATTTAGTGTCTGTCTTAAGTGAGCCTGGACACATGAAAGGCTGGGCTTTAGTCCTATTAGGCCGGAAGGCACTGGAGATATTGGCTTAGAGAACCACCTAATCTACATCCTGAGTTTTTTTCCCCATTTCCAGGACCATTTCCAAGTTTTCTGCTAGATCTCTCTCAACTGTAGCTTCTCCTTCACCTTAATCCCTCCCAACATTAGAGGCAAAACATCTCAGTCACACATGTTGAGAAACTCCTCGCCATTGCTGTATTCTTCCGACTCGTGCAGGACAAAAGCAGAATGGCTGAAGGTGGGTCCGGACTGGGATCTAATGCCCCATAACCTTGAAAGGGCTTGGTGCATAGTTCACGTTCTAGTTTGGAGGGTGGAGCACTGAGCTACAAAAGTACTGTGTAAGGGCTAAGTTCATCACAGAAATGTTTATCCTTAAAAATCAGGCAATGCAAATTAATTCTGTTATGTTCCACCTCACACAACATACTAAGTGCTTATGTTCTGGGATTAACAGAGAGAGGAAGATGAAGGAATAAAACAGAAACTTCAGGACTAGCTTTAGTGCTCAGGCAGACTCTTTGAGGATACGTGGTCGGGCACTTTAATCATAGTCACGTGGCAGACTGGCTCACTGCTCTCTGAGTCCAGGGCTGAGAACCTGGACCCCATCACAGTGCTGTTAACTCGCTTGTACTGTAGAGAGGGTGGGCTTTCCATAAGGATAAAAAACTATGTGATAGACATCTTTGGGACTTTGTAGAAATAAACACAAAAGGATAAACAAGAAACTAATAAGAATGGTTGTTTATAAGGAATGAGGTAGGTGAAGGGGTAGAAGAGGACTGGGATGACTGTGAAGTGAATCTTAAATATACCTTTTTATAAAATTTTTATTATCTTAATCATGCAATATCACCTATAAAAGTAAAGAAGAACAGTGAAAATAGATAGGATGACATCAGAAATGGAAACAAACTATGGAGATGACGCATAGATAATTAAAGTTTGAAAAATACATCTTTGATACAAGAACCTGCCACTACCCCCCACCCCGGTCTGGTAAAGCCAGTTTTTGAGTCTTCATATAACTTGACCTCTGTAGCAGCTTCAGACAATTTGGCTATTCACTCCTTCAAATGCTCTTTTGCCCTGACTTTCCTGCCTTCTTCCCACCTCTCCAGCCACTGCTTCCCAACTGGCCTTTCGGACTCTTTCTCCTGTGACATGAGGCTAACAACTGCCTCCCTGCAAACTCCACAGTCTCACTCGCTAGACTGCTTCCATCTCCAGCACAAACACCTATCTGCCAAAATATCTTCTGAGATATATTTTTTCTTTTTGTAGGAAAAACATCTTATAATTCTTTGCAGATTCTACATTGCCCATCTAATATTACTACTAATAAATCTAATACCTACTAATAGATCCATTAATAGTCTGATTAATTATTTTATCTAGCCTAAATCATTCTCTTTTTACTTATAACCCAACTAAACAGTCTAGTAAAATATGGGATTTTTGAGAAGTAAAATGAAAAGTAATTATACAGAAGAATAATTTTTTTTCTTTTTAAACCAGTCCTTAGAGCAGCGATTTTCAACCATGTTCATCTCAAGGCCCACACATAAACTCATTACTAAAATTCTGTGGCACAACAAGATAAAATATTTGCTGATCTGACAAGAAAAATAGATATAATTTTGATTCATTCACACTAGACAGCTATTGTTGTATTGGCGGTTGTCATTTTTTTATTTGACAACTTAAGGTAAATAAGTCAGTGTCCCTGGTCACATGTCAGGAATCACATGTTTTAAAAATTCTTGCAGCACGCTGGTTGAAAATTGTTGCTTTCAGGGTATCAGTTAAGGTGACTTATAGGCACTGTTGTCAGTTATTTCCAGTACTTCCTCACAGGGCCACTCTGGGACTACTAGGTCAGAATCTTCAGGAACATGCTTGCAGACACGTGTTTCCAAATGTTCTCCATGAGTTTCTAGCACTCGAGTTTCTAAGCACTGCTCTGTGTAGCTCCGAATGGTGAATATTGGTCATGCCAATTATTCAGAACAAAAGTCCTTCCAATTCTTGATGTATTAGAGTTCAAAATGAGAAAAAACTGGTGATTAGGGAGGAAGTGAGTGAAACAAATTTTGGTACAAATGTTCAATGTAACCAATTTTTCTTCAGTACTATACTTCTGAAAGGGTATAAACAGGAAGAAGAAATCCAATTGATTCCGTTACGCAAAAAGTTATTCCACACAGAAAATGGGATGAAACAAAAAATGAGTTCATAAAGAAGAAGGTCATTGACAGTGAGCTCAGAGAAAAATTAGACAAAAATAAAACATAAGGGAAGTTTTCCAGGTTGTCGAGGTGGAGCAAGCTTCCTGTATTTCTTTCTCTAATGTACCTAAAATTCTTCCTCCAGTTTCTTATTGGGAAAAATGCCTCAAGTTCATGGAGCGAACCCAAATTAAACCTCTCTACCATGACCATAATTTCTCATAAACCACCCTAGAGATACAGAATTTTCCCCATCTGCACTAAATGAGAAACAAACCACTAGTACTTGACATTGTACTAAAAGTGAGGTAGTTACTACTAAGCTATAGCATTTTGGCTGCATGAATTATTCAATTACTATGGAGACAGTTTAAATTTTCCCTATTTTGTTTTCTCTTCTGTACTCTTTGCTTTCCTCCATATTCAGGAAAAAAATCAATTTCATACAAGTACATTTTGTGGCATATCTAAAACAGCTGTGGTTGAATGATGTCGTATTCGAAATCCCCCAAATTATGGGAGTGCAAAGACTGAAATTCTTGGGAACAACAACTAAAAAAAAAAAAGGAAGAAGAAAAAGAAGAAACTCCACATGAAAGCCAAATATATTCCCTAATGAGGCTTTTGATGAAGTCATAAATTCCTCTTTTTTTTCTAAGTGAAGTCTCCAAACAATTTATGTATCACGAAAGAGGGGGAAGCCAGAGAGAGACCAAAATTCAACGTTTTTTTTAACAGCAGTAAATTGCACTGATAATTTAATCAACGTTTAGATGTAATTTGAAGTTGCCTCACAAATTTTAGGGATGATGTATCTGATTATTTTTAGAACTGTCCTGGCTGAAGTAGACAGCAAATGTCCAAATATAAATATTTCATTTAGATTTTGGCCTTTTCAAGATTCAGTGGTGTATAAATTCAATTTTTCTTAAGAGCTGTTGTTAAACTGAATTCCTGCAAAAACACACTGATAAAATATCTGGTTTAAACAGATCAGTGATAAGCTTCATGAGGTGAACCGATATTGCATACAGCTGTAAATGCCATAAGAATTACTTCAGGCAAACTTGGCTATCACCAAGTGACTTCTGGGAATATGGAAACATAATGCATGTAGTATTTGCAAACTGAAAAATGCATCAAAATCATATGGCAAGGGGAAAAAATCAAGTGGCAAGAAAAACTTGGTATTTTGTGACACCATGAACTCACCATAGCTAATTAGAATGCAACACTTCATTAACCTCAAACCACTGTGAGCCCCAGGGTCTGAAGTAACTAGTATCAAAAGAAAGGGGGAAAAATCTGCCATGCTGCTCCAAGTATTCCACTGTTACACTAAAATTATCTTTGCATAACTACAAAACCGATGTGCTGATTTCTTGGGGGGAAGGGTGAATAGCACGTAAATCCCAAGGTCATGAAATTGTTCCTGGATAATGAATGATTACAATGCAATTTGCAAACTGACTGAACTTTTGTCATTCCAATTTCATTGTTCAGATAAGAACTTCTTGGGCCATTAAAGTTCTTTAACACACAAATTCACAGGTATCAAGTGTGCTGGGTGATAAGAAAAGTCAGCCTTCAGGAAACAGACAACATGTATGCAATTTTTGCAAGTATCAGTGAGAACTTAACATTGCCAACAGCATGTGCAAGTGAGGAAGGATGAGACACAGGTCCTTCTGAAAGCTTTTAAGTTTCTTAGATTGAAAGCACATTTATATACAACAGTTAAATAATAACACAAGCTAGTAAATAACTGCTTTAGTGCCATTCTTGGCATGCTTTGGATTGACTTTTGTAATTATTAAATAGAACATTTAGACCATTATTGCCGATGTGTGGTGGGTGCTCAGCACATGGAAGCTCGAGTCGGTGTACAATGTTTATGTGACAGAAAATAACTGAAGGTGTTTTTAAAATACATTGAGATTAATGTAGGAGGTGATGTCAGAAAAGGCTTCCTGGACACGAGAGTACAGTGAGAAATAGGGAGGGGAAAACAGAAATGGGTGTATTACTAAGAAACTGGGGAGGCAGACATCAGGTGGAAACAAACAAGCTGAGTAGGACTTCAGAGAATACCACAGACCAGGCTAAAAATGTGAGTGTTTTCAAGTGGGCTGCGTGGGATCACTGAAGGTTGTCCACAAACATCTCTTCTAAAGGAGGATAATCTTCCTTTGGTGAGACGGATGGGGAAGAGAAAACAAACAGATTAAATGCTATCAACATAATCTAGGAAAAAGTGATGAGGCAACAGAGTTGGGAGTTAAGTAGTGGTAATAAAAACTGTTATCAGGGATGTTTCAAAGGAAGAATTAACAGAGCTTAGAGATTTAAATCCACATCAAGAGCAAAAGAGAAGGTGGAGATAAGAATATTTCTCAAGTTTTCGCCTGGAGGTCTTGATAGAAATGGGGAAGTTGGAAAATAGCAAAATTTTAAGTGGGAGATAAGTGTAACTGGTAATGAATGTAACACCTTCTAATTATAACCACCCCCCCAATAGTCTGTATAGTCCTTTCCCAAGCATTTGTTTTTTGTTATTACGATGGTGAGCTGGGCAATGGAATTGTTACCCCCACTTAACAGATTTAAAAATTGAGCTTCAGTGAGGAAATGACAATCAGTCAAAGCCTAAGATAATCCAAGGAAATAGTATTTTCTGCCTCCTTTAGCAAGGTTATTTTCCCAAAATAACTTTTGTTTTAACACCATGATACAGAATTCACCATGAATGGATCCTTTAAGTTGTAATAATGAACTTGTTTTTATTCATTCAACAAATATTTTTGAACCTCACATACCAGGCACACTGTCCTAAGCACTGGAAGTAAACAAATACACACACACAACACTCCCAACAGCGTGAGGAGACACATGCAACACTCCCAACAGCGTGAGGAGACACACGCGACACTCCCAACAGCATGAGGAGACACATGCAATACTCCCAACAGCGTGGAAACACACGCAACACTCCCAACAGCATGAGGAGACACACGCAACACTCCCAACAGTGTGGAGACACACGCAACACTCCCAACAGCGTGAGAAGACACACGCGACACTCCCAACAGCATGAGGAGACACACAACACTCCCAACAGCGTGAGGAGACACACAACACTCCCAAAAGCGTGGAGACACACGCAACACTCCCAACAGCGTGAGAAGACACAAACGCTGATGTGCTGGGAAGGAGAAGAGCTTGTTTAGACAGATGAACAGGGAGGGCCTCACTGTTGAAATGCCAAGAAAGAAGTTAGCCATTTAAGGATTTGGGGGCAAAGAGTTTCAGGCAGAGAAAGTGCAGGGGTAGGCAAAAGTAGGTTTTACAGTTATGAGGACACAAAACACAGAGCTTATCCTTGTATCATTAATTATTGTATCATTTTTCACACAAACAACTGCAAACCTCCTTTTGCCCACTCCTGTACATAGGCTCCAAGACAAGTACAAACCTAGACCAGCCAAGAATGAGAAACAAGGCCCATGTGGGACATGGGAAAAAGTAGGAGACGAGGTGGGAGGGGCAAGCAGGGACCAGGGAGCCGGATTCACAGGAACTGAGAGTTCAGGAAACCTTAGGCCCCCACTTGCCTCGGACAGGGCTGGGTACTCCTGTTCTTCCGGTGTAGGTAGTGGTACCATTTTCTTTCACTCCCAGGAAGTCTGATGTTGATGATAAACGGTCACCCTAGTTCCAGGCAATGCATAGTAAAAACTTAGAATTAAATCCCAAGTACAATGGAGAACTACTGAAGGAAGCCACAGTGGACTAATCTAAAATGATCGATGTATCTAATCTAAAATGTCATGCTTGTACCTATCCAACATAAGCCATCTATAGATGCTTACTGTAGCTGTTTTTACCATTCTCCTCTCTCAGATTTACTTTTCTGGGCTAAACTGAACTTTGTGATTACACTTCAAACCTTTCCTAGCTTCAGTGTACCTAAATGAGTTGAATAATCTATACTTGCAGAGAGCTGCGCAAGGCATTTATTAAGCAGCTTTCCAAGGCGGTGCGCTGCCATGTCTCCATGCTATTGCCTGCTGCCCAAGTAGAACAGCCAATGGGCCTTCCACAGTATGGGGAGGGCAGCAGAATCTATGTGAGGAAGATCCTATGGTCTTCACTACAAACCACCACAGAGAAGAATGTGGCAAATGGCTCACAAAGAGATCCTGCGCTGCGCTGCCTTCATCTCAGCTTTAGAGATCCAAGTTGTTAAGAGTTCTCTCCAAAAAGTGTGTGCTGGACTTGACTCCCACTGTCTCTCTCCCAATAGAACTTAAAAGTACGGTACAACCTAAGATTAGCCTTTCTATGTCATTTCCAATATTGTTTTCATCATTTGCTAGTTTTTTTATGGTCTTGAGAAATTTAACGACAACCTATTCAGTTTTATGGCAATATTTCTTTCATGTACATGGAGATTCCTCCAGAATCAGTTGTATTGGGAGAAAAATGTAGATAATACTCCTGTAGTGTAAGGTCTAAGTCCCACTGTTATTCTTCTTTGCAATTTACTGACAAGCACACGCCAAAGTCTTATTGGTAAAAGACATAATCGATTTCTCTTACCTTCCCTCAGATTTGATTTTTGTAAAAACTTTAATTATTTTGTTAGCTCTTGTTTCAATAATAAGATCCTTCACATCCATCTCAATGCACAGAGACCCAAACAATGAAAAACATTTTAATGGGAACATGGGGACACAGGGGAACAGTCCCACCAACCCTATTAAAAAACACTAAACCCACTTCTACAGAAGCGTCATGTTTTGTCACAGACCAAGACTGCTCTAAGGGTTTAGTCAATAATGAATTAGCAGAGGGGGAGACCAGAGGCAAGCAGGCTTTCCTACTTTTCCAGTGTAGAAACGATGAGAGCACAACATGGGGCAGGAGCAGTGACAAAAGAAATCAGTGCAAAAGCCTGGTCAGGGCACGTGCCTGGGTTATGGGCCAGGTCCCCAGCTGGGGACGTGTAAGAGGCAACCCATCTATGTGTCTCTTGCACACTGATCTTTCTCTCCCTCTCTTTCTCCCTCCCTTCTCCTCTCTCTAAAAGTAAATAAATAAAATCTTAAAAAATAAATAAATAAATAAAAATATGTCTAAATACAAGAATAAGAACTTTCTATATTGATCTTGGTTAAACTAGCTGAAGTATATTACAATAGAAAAAGAACAAACAGGAAAAATATATAATAGTGGAAACACAAATTTCTTGGTATGCTCTTTACTTGTTGTATTTAGCAAAATAGCTGAGTTCTGAGATTTTTCTGGAAAGGATATTTACTTTAATATCATACTCAATGGTGAAAGACTAAAAGCTTTTCCTCTAAGATCAGAAAAAGACAAGGATGCCCACTCTTGCTGCTGTTATTCAAAATAGGCCTGGAAGTACTAGCCCGAGCAATCGGGTAAGAAAAATTAGATGAAAGGCATCCAAACCAGGAATAAAGAAGTAAAATTGTCACTATTTACAGATGACATGATTCTATCTATAGAAAACCCTAAAGATTTCACCAAAAAGCTATTAGAAACATTAAACAAATACAGTAAACTGGCAGCATACAGAATCAACATACAAAAATCCATTGCATTTCTATATACTAACAATAAAATATCAAAAAATAAATGAAGAAAACAATCCCATTTACAATTGCAAAAAAAAAAAAAAAGGAGAAAATACTTAGGAATAAACTTAACAAAAGAAGTGAAGGGCCTGCATACAGAAAAGTACTAAACATTGTTGAATGAAACTGAAGAGGGCCCAAAGAAATCAAAAGATAGTCCATGTTCATGAATTGAAAAAATTAACATTGTTACAATGGCCAGAGTACTTAAAGCAATATACAGATTTAATGCAATCTCCATCAAAATCCCAACGACATTTTTCACAGAAATACAAAACGAAAATCCTCAAACTTATGTGGTACCACAAAAGGCCCTAGAATAGCCAAAGCAATCCCAAGAAAAAAAGAACAAAGCCAGAGGTATCACACTCCCTGACTTCACACTGAATGACAAAGCGACAATAGTCAGAGCAGTATGGAACTGGCAGGAGAAACAGACACACAGACAAATGGAACAGAACTGATGGCCCAGAAGTAAACCCACACATATATGGACAACTAATTTGCAGCAAAGGAGCCAAAAGCATACAATGAAGAAAGAAAAGCTCTTCAATAAATGGTGTTAAAAAAAAAACTGAACGGTGCATACAAAACTAAACTGTTGACTGACACCATACACAAAAATTAACTCAAAATGAATGGGAATTGCATCAAACTAAAAAGCTTCTGCACAACAAAAGAAGCCAACAACAACACAAAAAAGGCAACGAACTGAATGAGACAAGATATTTATAAATGATACCTCTAATAAGAGGCTAATATCCAAAATATATAAAGAAGTCAAGCAATTCAACAACAACAACAAAAAGAAAAACACACAATCTAGTTAAAAAATAGGCAGAAGACCTGAACAGGAACTTTTCCAGGGAAGACATACAGATGGCCACAGATATATGAAAACACGCTCAGCTTCTCTAGTTACAGGGGAAAAGCAAATCACAATGGAATACCACCTCACATCTGTTAGAATGGCTATCATCAAGAAGACAAGCAATAACAAGTGCTGGAGAAGTTGTTGAAAAAAAGGAACCTTCATACAGTGCTGCTGGGAATGTAAACTGGTACAGCCACTAAATCTGGAAAGGAGTATAAAGGTCCCACAAAAAAAATTAATAGAGTTACTATATGACCCAGCTTTCCCTCCTCTAGGTATCTACCCCAAAAATTTGAAAACACTTATTCATAAAGATATGTGCACCCCTATTCACTGCAGCATTATTACAATAGCCAAGACATGGAAACAACGTAAGTGGCCCTTGATGAATGACTGGATAAAGGGGATGTGGTATACATACACTATGGAATACCGCTTACCCATTAAAAAAAAGAAGTGTGAACTATTGCTATTTGCGACAACATGACTGGATCTTGAGAGTATCATGCTAAATAAAATAAGCCAGAGGGGAAAGAACAAAAACCATATGATTTCACTCATATGTGAGATATAAAAGAAAAAACAACAAACCCATAGATATAGAAAACAGAAGAGTGATCACCAGAGGGGCAGGGGAGTAGAGGGGAAAACAAAGAGGATAAACAGAGTCAAAATATGGTGATGGAAGGAGACTAAACTTTGGGTGGTGAGCATACAATGGAGTATACAGATGCTGAATTATAAAGTTGTATGTGGCAGTGATTTCCACACATGTGTAAACACGCAGTCCTGAGAATTTACACGTTTTGAGCACAGCTCCGTGTGACTCCTGTGTGAGCAAGTGTGGATCATGTCTGTGGGATGGGAATTCTCTAATAGGAATTTGGCAAAGGTGTATCTTAAAAAAATTCTGGCTTGCTGATCCTTGAATATTGCTTTCACCTGGTCGTGTCTGCCACCGGATCTGAATCAACATCCCAATGCTTTGTTATGAGTAATCCTACCTGTTCTGCTTAATCCCATGAA
>PVJI01028873.1:0-15964 GCA_004026765.1 Micronycteris hirsuta
GATAACTGGGCCACTGTCAAGGAACTACCTTCGCCATTTTCACTTGCAAGAATGAGAGGAGTTCTCAGATAACCACCCATCTCCTCACATGTCTGCCTGGTAAAGGGCACACTGTAAGCACAGAGATTCCTGTGAATGGAAGCATGATATAATGCAAAAATTATTTTGTAACTGTTCTTCGCCACCCCTGAGTACGCTCTCGACCTCACACTGCACGCTGTTAACATGTGTTCACACCCTGAAGGCTCTAGGGGCCACTTCACACACAGGCACAGACAACCTGTGTATCGGTACTCGCTCTCCACGTGTGAGCTATGGGACCTCAGGTTCGTGATTAAAGCTCTGGGATCAGTATCCACACCAGAGAATTAGGAACAGCCATACTCTATGGTCATTAGGCAAATTCAGTGGATTAGCAGGAAAAGCATCTGACACAACTCCCGTCACTCAGTCCGCATTTTATAAATGGGGATTCTCTCTCTCCTGCTTCACGACAACGCTCAGGGCCGCCATCCCTGGGACATGCCGGCAAGGCGGCGATGGCTATGGTGACAAGTCCACCTGTACTGGCAGCCACCAGTGCTGTTCTCTGGTTAAATATTTGAAATATCACTAATTGTATACATGTATTTTACTATTAGGTTGTAAATATCTTGGGGACAATATCAAAGGCTTTTTCCTTTTTTCTATTTTTTTTTGAGTTTCTAATTATATCTCAGAATTCCTACTGTGATTTAAATAGAGTGACTTCTCAGTAGATAACATATTTTAGTGAACTGATGTTTGATGCACATAGTTTTACTGATAATACTCAATTTTTATTTTAGAAGTGAATCAGGCAAGAATATTGTGATTCTGCTCAACAACTAGAAAGCAAAAAAACCCTCAAGAGCAAGCTGAATTCTACTAAAAAGAGGAAGAAATGGAGAATGGAGACAAGGAGACAGGGTACAAAGTAGAAATCCCCTAGAAATAACGAGGGGAAAAACCAAACTAGCAAGCTAGCTAGCTTTAAGATACTCAGCAAAGAATTTTTTACAAGCCTAAGAGATTAAAAAGCACTGTGAAAAGGAGAGAAAACTATGGGAACGAAAACAAGACACCACATTTTATTTTGACTTCTATTGTTCTTTGAGGGTCATGCTTTCTAAGTCCCTTCTTTATGATTGTAAAAACAAACATCATGATGATTTTAGGATGCTGCAGGTTTTGAACTGTTTCTACTGCTGCTTCTGGTAACACCTGTCCTTGAGGAGCCAGGTGTCTTTCTGAAGGACAAACGCATGTGTGAACGCCTGTCATCCTCCCAGTCATCCCGTGAGGCGAGGACTGCTGGGCTTTCCCCTGGGAGCAGGAAGAAATGGGAGCCGTAAGTCATTAAGACACACCCCGAGTCATACAGCTATTTGCAAGATGCAGACACTCCTGGCTCCTAAGCTCCTCCCAGCCCTACCCGGGTAGCACATCCATCACCGGCAAGGCGTTCCTGATTGCACGGAGCAGAAACCCAGCCCTCTGGCTCTCGCCTGGCTCATCACCATGCCCTAGAGGTACTGGTGGTAATGGTTTACTTAGAAAGTAAATATTTGTTAGATGAATAATTATGTCCTTCCAAAACTTGTCCCTCTGCAAAAAGAATTATATGTGTGTGTTTTTAAGCACTCACTGTGTGCCTGGCACTGTTTTCTGTTTACACATGTTAAGTCATTTAATCCTCACAACAAGCCTGTGTGTTAAAAATCTTTCATTTAATGGCCAGATGAGACAGTGGAGGCCCAGAAAGGTTAAGTGCCTGGGCCATGGTCACAGAGCTCCTGTGTTGTGAAGTTGAGATTTGAACTAAGGCAGTCTGACCCCAGAATTTTTCCCTAATAACTCAATATGTATTGTGTCCTCCAGTTTTTTTTTAATTCAATAATATACCACAGACATCTTTCTCATTCAGTGAAAACAAATCTACATCACACAGGCTTTAAAGGAACCTCCAAACAAACGGGGACCGCCCAGGATTCATTAGCTGGCACATGAGGTCCTTGGCTCAAATAGGAGTTTCCAAACAGGAAAGTGTATGAGACGGTGTGATTGTTGAGGAGTCTTTCAAGAGACATGTTTTTGAGCTCAGCATCAGAGCAGCCAATAGAAATCTCTGAGACGATGAAAATGAAACAACCAGTTTCCAGACTCCTTTTCTACGCTAGCTCTGCTGAAACTTACGTAAGGAGTTAAAGGCCACATGTCACGTTTAAAGGAGCGTGTCATTGACTAAGGCCTACAGCACAAAACAGTGCAGAAAATCAAATCAGTGAACACATATGAAAGGACTCTGATGGTGTGTAAGATGGACGAGAGCTGATACAACCCTTCTTAACACATTGAAATCCAGGACATTTGCAGATTTTGATTAAAAGATAAAATGGGGCTCTTGCCCAGTAGTTCAGCTGGTTAGAGCATCAACCAGATATGCCAAGGTGATGGGTTTGATCCCTGGTCAGGGCACATACATGAAGCAACCAGTGAATGCATAAACAAGTGGAACAACAAATCGATGTCTCTCTCTCTCTCTCCCCCTTCCCTTTCTCTTTCTAAAGTCAATAAATAAAAAATCTAAACTAAATAAAATGAAATAAAAGGAAAATTATACTCTTTAAGTTTGATAAAGTTCTCCCTATCTGTTGAAGTAAAATAATGAGAGCAGAAACTGTTGGAATCAAAATAAAACAGTAATTAAATGTATATTTCAGCACTGTCTGTATAATTAAGTGTTGGAAAACAATGATCTCTTGATCTCTTGTTTTTCAGTTCCCTAAAATGACAATGGAAACCGAAACTCCTATCACTATTAATTCTGGCTCTATTAACAACAAAAGGGCAAAGCTGAACCGCTCCAACCAGTGTGTGTTCTTTTTCTAAAATGTGACAGGAATATGCATTAAAAAATTAACTAGTGAAAAGTGTGAAATCAATAACATTAAAAGATTTATTCAGTCAGAAAACAAACAAAAAATATCTGAAGGAGGGATGTTGAGATTTGGTGTCCAGAATGATTTTCAGAAGTCTCCATCAGATGACACTTCCTGTGGCAACCTCAGCACCAGCTGTCTGGGCCTTGGCTGGGGAACTTGGTGTGGAGGGTTTTTTGCCATGAAGAGTCAGTATTCCATCTCCCCAACTGCTTCTAAGCCCTCTAAGGGTCAGGAATGGGGATCATATGCGTTTAGAAACCCACAAGTCAAGGCTTGAAGCCAGACACATGGGATGGCAAACAGTGTATGCTGTGTGGACCCGAGTTAACTGGGCTGATGATTTCACCCCCGAGGCTGTATTTCTCTTTCCTGGGAAGATACTTGTATAATGTGTAACTTAGTGCCTGAGACATGGAGTCTTTATTTGTGATAAATATTATTAACTATGACTTACTGTTGAGAACACACACCAAGCTCTGTAGAATGAATACACCACAGTGAAGTGGACACACTTTTGATTATTTTTTTAATGTTCATTGATTAGAGAGAGGGAGGGAAAAAGGGACAGAAACATCAACCCATTGCCTCCCACACACACCCCTCTCCAAGGACTGAACCTGCGAACTTTTGGTATATGAGACAACGTTCAGACCAACTGAGCTACCCAGCCAGGGCTGGACATGCTTCTTTGAAGAAATTCTTTTAACAGTTCCCCACATTCAAAAGACTTAAAGTATTTACGATGTCAGTGATTCCATGGAATGTCCCACTGATACTGGAGATGCCACTGCACACTGCATGGTGATGATATATTTGTACAGCATGACCAGCTCCATCATACCTAGTAATCTCCCCACATGTGGCACGATGTAATCAGCATTATGGAATTCCATTCTATGGCATATAATAAATACTATGTTCATTATATTAACTCTGTCAGGTAGATATTCTCAGTACTTTACATTCGAGGAAGTTCGGGCATAGAGGGGTTACGTATGTGCCCAAGAAACACTGGACGAGTTTCGCAGCAGTGCTGGGAACACAGACTGTGTGTCTGACACTGAGACACTCTCGCGTTTTAACCTGCACTGCAGGGGGCTTCTCTTGTAGTTGGTATTAACCACAGGAGTATTGCTGTGTTCAGGCAATTCTCATTCTAGAATAAATGTATTCGCTTCCTTATTAGTTTGTGATAGATGAACCAGGAATCAGGTCATAAGAGAATTAAAGACAAAATAAAGTTAGGCTTTTCCTGAATTTAAATTTCTACATCTTGATACAAGCACTGTCTTTTTCATTTTGTCTCCCTCATTATGCTTGATGTCCTCTGGAGTGAGTCAATTAAGTTGGCTAAATTTCCGACAGGCTCAGTATACCCCAGGCTGGCACTGACCGCCACGTGCACAGTGAGTGGCTGCCAGCGACCTGCTGCTGCGAGGCGACCGCATGCTCCACTGCTCTGTGTCACTGGTTGCCTGGTCCAGCCAGGCTGCACAAGCCCAAACCGGGAGACCTGTATGCAGAGGTGACCCGAATCCTCCGGGCAAGGGTTGCTCATGAGAAGATGTAACACTGAAGTCACTGTGTTCCTTCCCAACCCCTAGCTTAAGGGGGAGGGTGGCCGTGGGCTACTACAGATGAAAGTTAATTGTTCAGGAAGGCTGGTTAAAATACTCGGTTTCTCCACGAAGACATTGACACTTGCATCAGAATAGGGAGGTCTGTACAGTCTATTCTTTGTCGCCATTGTCTCCAGAGAAAAACACAACCACAACAAACATTTTCGACTATAGAACAGGCTATGGAAAGAAGAGACTTTTTATAAAATTTTTATTTTAATACAGGGGTGGGCAAAGGTAGGCTTATAGTTGTTCATATGGAAAATGCAATAATTGATAACTAATAATACAATAATAAACTGTTTTGCATACTCACAACTGTACACCTACTTTTGCCAACCCCTGTATATTCCAACCACAGGCAGATACAGACTTGTGGAGACTGAGGCGTCTATAACTTACTGTCTCCTTTTAACGACATGAGTACAAAATTGTGACTATGAAATGCCACCACCCCTCTGAACTCCAGGTAGGTCTGTGTAAGAGGATTTGAAATTTTACCTTTATTAACTTCACAGTAAATATTCTACTAATTCCAATAAAAAACGAGATGATCTGGGTATGGCTGAGATACTGAAAGTTTTGAAAACTCTGTTCATAACTAACTCAATATGTTCACTCGTATGTTTAGAGGGAACAGAATTCTCTTCACAAACATCTCAGCAAATATACACGACGGACATGGAAATGCTGATGCTGTAAGGAAGGAAATTCAATTCACCCAGATGTAATGCATTCCAAGAAATTAGGTTTCTGATAGTTTAATTAGCTTCTGAAATGGTTTGAGAACCCATGAGCTCCCAAGGTATGCTATCAAATGGTCACATTACAAATAGTGGGAAACGATTTTAAAAGAAAGAGTGAATTCACTCTTCTGCCAAGTTGGTGCCATGTGGAGCCCATCTGTAAACACAGGGCAACATCAAGGAATTGAGTCACAGAAGCAGTGCTTTTATGAGGACAAAGGGGCAAATCTGGACATGCGATCATCACATGTGGCGAATTAAGTTTTTCTGAGAACAATAAAGAATAACAACGAGGAGGTCACTGTGATAAATTAGTATGTCAAAGGAACGTTTATGGAAAGATTTTCTCCATGTATCTGGCAGAGTGTTGCCCACCTGGCGGCTCAGTAATGCTCATTGGAACCCAGCTGGAGTACAGTTAGCATATGTGTGACTAATGGTTCTATATCCAGCAGCAGGCAGGTGTCTAGTGTGGTTCTTGAAGGAATTCATGTTCAGCCAACTTAAAATTCTTAGAGATCTGAAATGCTAATGACATTTTCCCATGGTATTAGATTTGCAACTATTGTAAGCATTAGCAGACATGTGGAAATTGATGAAACTGCCTACAATTATACTATTTATTGAAAGAAAACCTATGACCAGATGTTAAGCTATTCATGGTCACTGAAGAGAGAAGACATCAGGAGGATTAAGTTTAAACAGATTCCAGGAACTATTTAAATAAGATATGATAATGAGAAGAGCTGGCCCTGATAACATGTTTCCATGGGAACATCTATTTTTCTTCCTAGTGATATTTTAAATTAGAATATTACATATCCATCCTGGTTGGACACCCGAAACACCATTGGGGTTTTGCATGACTCCCTTGCCACGGTGCTGCTCTTTGGTTGCCATCTGTGGCTCAAGATCTGTTTTGTGCTGCCTGCAAAGGAACCCAAGACTTCCCTTTCCCCTTTCACCACGGTTAAGGAAGTAGAGGTGAGATTCAGGGCTGAGGCTCTGCCTCGGCAAGCTTCAGGAACCATTCCTGTCTTCCTCGCTTTCTCAAAACTATCGACATCACGTGACTTACGCTGGCCTGAAATATCAAAGCGCACTTCACAAGAAATTAGGGGAGCAGCTTAGGTAGAACTAGAGATTGTAACGGGACTCTGTTGATCACTTAGAAATAGCTTTGAGAGTGTCTTACTTACATCCCCTCAACAATCAACTGAGTAATCAGAGAAGTTAGTTTCCATTTTTCGAATCAGAGAAGAAGAGATGCCTATGAACAATTTTAACCTGGTGCACTTGGATCAGTTCGCTATTTAGCTTAGTCACCTTCTACTCTATCAGAATGAAAGCTACTGATTCCCTCTGTGGCTTTTAAGTGAAAAACCACTGCAGGTATTGCATTGACAGAGGTTTGGAGAAGCACAGAGCAGATGTACCCTCTACTTAACGAAAGCACAGTGTGCTTGCTGGAGTACAACCCAGAAGGTCACTGTTGGTACCACAGTTGTCACCAAATAAACTTATTTGCTGCTAAAGATATGCTGAGTGCTTTAGCACTAAAACATTTCCTGATATTTCTCTCAGGGTGGAAGAAATGATTCCCAATGGATGCAAACGAGCCAATCAACTTAATTCACTCATAGGCATTTCCTAGACCAGTGTTTCTGAAAGTGTGGTCCCTGGACCAGTAGCATCGGCATCACCTGGGCACATGTTAGCCATGCATAGTGCTGACCCCACTCCACATCTCCTAGATAAGAAATTCTGGAGGTGGGGCCCAGAGATCTGGGTTTTCACAAGCTTTCCAGGTATATCTAACACATGGGAAAACTGGAGAACCAATGATTGGCATGTGTCTTCTATGTCAACTGTTTGCAGAATCAAGACACACACAAATACTGGGTATCAAGGGGTTAGTTCAGAGATATCAAATATTGCCCATTTCCTCTAAATCACCTGACTGTTACAATTTCTCCAAGGATCTCTAAAATTCTGTTCAAGTATTCTTCCTGGTCACCTTCCCAGCCCCAATTTTTGTCAATGAGACTCTCAACAGCCAGCTAGGTTTTCACTTTGACAGTGAGAGCAAATGAAGACCAGCGGCACGGTTCATACCGTACATCTGAACGGCATCTGTTGGAGGAAGTTGAGCATAGTCCACTAATTTTCTACCAGCCACTCAACAAGAATACCTTCTGCATTTTTTCTACCATGAAAATTAATAAAAAGAAACTACACTATAATGGGGTTGGAAGGTCAGAAGGCAGGGCTCATGCAGTGACAATAGAGGTCAACTGCAGAAAGGACTATCAGTTGCAGACCCCAACAGATGAAGCTTCCACAGAAAAGAATCATTGGTCACAGGCCCTAAGAGAAAAGATGTACATTGAATCTCCTTCAGGAAGGCGATTGCCAAGCAGCTCAACCGACAGGAAATGGTCCCCTCCTGGACTTTCCCCTCTCTTCCAATGGACTCTGGTTCTAAACAAACCCTCCAACTTTCTCCTTTTCCTCCATAAAATAAGGGTCTTCTCCTTTGTGAGACTTGCCTATGCCTTTTCTGTAGCTGGCTTGTCCAGACTTGTAATTCTCTGCTATTCCCTAGTCCACTTTTGCATAAAATAACTTACCGTTTTATTATAGATCCACATTATTTTAAGATGTGAGGGATATTTAGCAAACTTCAAGGCATGTTTTCTTTTCACTCAGGGAATTATAGTCTACCTGAAGTGAATGAAGCAACTGAGAGCCTCAAAATTATAAACAGGCTTCCATTTTGTTTTTTCTCCATAAGCCTAGTGACATGATGGGCCAGGGGAGCCCTTTGGTAAAGACCCAGTGAGTGACTGCCCAGGAAGAGCAATATTTGAAACTGTGTAGTAAGCACCATACAATCGGTGGATTTCATTAACATGCACAGGCACACACAGTGAAGCTAGAGTACCTGAGAGAAAACAGGAAGTTTAAGATGCCCATGGCGAGCTATTTTTCTTACCCCTTACCACCCGTTCACACAAGAGAGATGAACCAGATTTGTCTCAAAAAAGCTTCATTAATGAATCTAAGAACACTTACTGCTGTCTTCATGTTATCAGTATGTTGGTTTCATGGGGCTGTCATAAAAACTGACCACAATTTGGGTGGCTTGAAACAAGAGCATGTATTTTCTCTCAGTTCTAGTAGTTAGATGTCCAAAGTCAAGGTGTCAGCAGTGCTGTGCTCCCTCCAGAGGCTACAGGAGTGACCTGCTTCCTCCAGCTTCCGGTGGTCCAGGCAGGCACTCCTTGGCTTGTGGCTGCATCGCTCTAATCACTGCCTCCATGGTCACATTGTTTCTCCTTTTCAGTCTTTGCTAAGCGTGCCTCTAAAAGGACACTTGCCATTGGATTTAGGGCTGGCATGGATAATCCAGGATGATCACCTCATTGCAAACCCTTAACTTCATGACAACAGCCAAGACCATTTTGCCAAATAAGGTAATGCTCACAATTTGGGAGCTTAAGATATGCACGTATCCTTTTGGGGCTATAGTTAACATAACATAAAACAGACTCCTTTATCTCCCCTCTTGAGGACAGAACTTCTGTTGTGAATGTTTGTGGAGGGCCTTCCCTTTTTATATAATAAATCTATTTACTTTGGCACTCTAAAGTAAAACTTTGCCATTGTGGTTTTTATTTGCATTAGAAAAAAAAATTAAGAGGAGAGAAGCATTTTCAATAATGCTTCCAAAAAAGTCCAAAAGTTTAGAGGTGTGATAAATATGGATACAGACATAGGAAATGAAGTGGCAGGACAGCAGATGTGGTAGGTAGGAGACATTTCACTACCAGTTCCTTGTCACACATCTGTGTTTCTTTTACTCATTCATATGTTCAACAAATAAGAACTGAGTATTTACATATCTGTTAAAAGTAATGGGCAAACACAGACCCAGAGGGAGACTGTGTGGGTTCAAACCCACATACTAATTTTGTGTCTTTGGGCAAATTTTCTGTGTCTCAGTTTCCTTCTGTAAAAGATGGAGTAATGAGTACTTACATGTACAATAGCAAAGAGGATTAAACTAATTAATAAAGCACTAAGAATGCTGGGCACAAGGGGAATAGTTTGTGTTTACTAATAAATAAAATAAATGGGCAGGTTCTGTGCTAGCTTTTGGGATGAGCAAGACAAGGGAAAGGTTACATTCTTGAGGAAAAGAGACTTCTTCATAAAATAAATGCACACAATTGTGGTGCCTCACAGGAAATCAACAAGGCCGTGAGTTGTAGTTAAAAGGTGTGTAAACTGGGGGAGGAGGGGCAGTATTTTCGATGACATGGGGAAGGGTCTGCTCCCCAGGGAGGTGACTTTTAATCTGAGGACAAAGACATAAAAAGTGAATCCATGCAAAAAGTGGGTGAAGGAACAGTGCAGGCCTTAAGGTGGTGCTTATTGAAAAAACAAATTGTTTTATATCTCGCAACAATGAGTCAAAGGCAGGGGAGGCACTTGTTCTGTTGAGTAACGGGTTGTATGTTTCAACAGAACCCAGAGTCCAGGGGCTGGAAACAGGTGGGCACTTCTCCGGAGTCACAAAGAAAACATCCCACCATGAGGGAAATACTTGAATATGTATTTTCTAAGCTACTAAGTCAAGATGATCCTCAAACAATCCTGAAGAGACTCCTTTCTATGCAAAAAGTAGCTCCACACATGTGGAGGCTCCCGGTAGAGAAATCACACCCATTTCAATTCACAGTAGGTTCTCTGACCCTCGTAAGTGGGCATAGCTCACGTTGGGCGGCAGATCCTGCTTCCTAGCAGCTCATCGTCTGTAGCAGACACCCTCACGTGATGTTTTAAAGACAGGTGCGTTTCAGGTGATCAGTCAGCACAGATCAGATTCTCTTTCAAATTGTTCTTATCGTCCCCATGCCAACTAGCAATTTAGCCAGTCTCATTCTTCCTTAACATATATAAATATACCTGAAAGACCTTTGACAAGTTACTCGACATCTGCACCTCATTTTCTGATGCTGTAAAGTGGAAATGATAATTGCATCTCCCTCCTTGGGCTTTGAATGGTGTCAGGCACTAGCAAGAACCCAAAGTGTTAAGCAATTATAGTTATCGTGACTAGTAACACCAGGAAACCTCAAAATTCAAAACAAAGTAAAATTACACAAAATAAACAACCATCACAGCAGCTGAAGCAGTTCCACCCTAATTAGCAGATGATTTAGGGCACCGGTGGCAAAGGCAAGGCCCGAGGGCTGAATCCGGCCCTCCCCCTTGTTTTTTCTGGCCTGGCACCTTGTTTCTACCTGGCAGCAGCACCAAGCTCTTGCTTAACTGTTAAGGAGTAGTTATATTTACAGTCCTAGAATTATATTCGGCCCCTTGAAGGCAAGCATGAGGCTGATGTGGCCCCGGATTAAGATGAGTTTGACACCCCTGCTTTAGGGCAAGGAGTTTTTCCCTGCATGCTTCAGCTTCCTCACGGGTAAACTGAGGAGGGTTGAGGATGAGTTGTTCACAGCTGTGATTGTGTAGAACTCTGTTTCTAAATTACTCTGTGTTTCTTTGGGCCCAGGACCTTGCTAATGGTCCAACGGTTTTTGCCTTGCAGGGAAAAAAAATCACAAAAAGATTTTCTTCTACTGGTGAAACTGGAGGCCAAATAAATGTACTTGAAAGAGTTACTCAAAGGGCTTAAGAAGCAGATAGTTCAGTGTGAGTTTCAAGTCACTGGTTTGGCAAACACCACCAGAAAAATTAAGGTAGAATTTGGAGATGCGAACTTTTCTGTTTGAAGATGTAAGAAGCTTTGGGGGAAATGTGATTAAAGGCAGGGTAGGGCAACTGACAATTATGGGAATGGTAACCCAGGTGTATTTCTGGAGGAAGCCCCAGCCGATGTGCACTTTTGTGTTGTTTCCTTCTTCCTTCACTCCTTTCCTTCCTTTCTTTCTCTCTCCTTCCTTTCTCCTTCCCTTCCTTCCGTATTTTCCCAAATTTATCTTCTCTCTCCCACTTCCTCATTAGGCCACTTGCAGGCAGCTTTAGCAACCAGCGCTAATGCCCTCTGGTTCAGGGTTCCTATCTTTATCACCTGCCTGCTGCTTTCGTAAATAAATATCTTAGTCTGGGCTTCCTCAGCTGCCAACTAGGACTGCTGCTGTTCCCTCTTCTAAACTCATGTGAGTATCATACAAATGAATAGCACCAAGTAGACATTTGAAAATATCCACTGTATTTTCATGACCCTCAGAAACAGAGGTAACTCCCACTAGGTCTAGTGCTGTTCTTCTGACTGGAGAAGGAGAGAATCTTCTTGAAGCAGAATTACCAACAGCTGTGTGTGAGCCTGGAGATGTGCGTGTTTGATTGGCTCAGTCTCCTTCAGACCAGCAAGGACTTCGTGGATGGGCCGGAGGGCCACGGTGGGTGGGCGTTCTCTGTCCCTCCCGGCCTCGGTCCCGCTGGGGCACTGCCGCCCAGGCCCTGCCAGACCCGCTGGTATGCTCCGGAGCCCGATTTTCTGCTCAATGAGTCATGGCTTCCTTCCCAGTGGAATTTTCAGGTTGAACAAAGAAATCTTGGCAGATTTATGGATGTCTTAGTGATCATCGGCAACTCAAAGTTGGTTTTTGTGATAAAACTTAGCAAGCATGGTCCTCTTTGAAAGACCTGCAGCGGCTGCCGGGCCTGGACGTTTACAGCAGCGTTTGTCACCGTGGCCCCGCAGCACCAGCTTAGCATCGTCTGGGAGCCTGTCCTGAATGCACGTCCTGGGACCACCCCTCCACCCCTGGACCTCTGACTCCCAAACTTCGACGGCAGCCGGCAACCCCTGGCGCTGGCCCAGCCCTCGCGAGGATTCCGATGCACATGCCATGTCAGGGACCCCTGCGTTAAGGCGGTCTGGATTCATTGTCTCTGCTGCATCCCCGCACCCGCCCCTCTCCTGGCCTGGAAAGTCCTGCCCGACCACCCGTGGTCACCTGGTGGAGCCCAGGAGATTCCAGCGGGGGAGCCCCCTCTCCTCAGGCTCGGGTAGATGTCCTCACCAGGCAGTCGCAGGTCCCTGGCACACACCCCCACACGGTGGTGTCGATACCTACTGCGTTCGCTCCACCCTCTCTCTGACTTCCCGCCTCCCATGGCCCTTGGACACAGTGGAGGGGCCACCTGGTCCCGAGCACCCGCCTTGCCTGATGTCCCACAAACTGCCCCACAGAGGAAGTGATGCATGGAGATGCAGTGCAGGGAGAAAGAAGATAGAGAGATTTTAGTTTTAAAATCTAACAATTTAAAAATACTAAGAAGTTAGTCATCACATAACATTTTCTGTTAAAAATGTCTGGATTTTTTCCCTCGCTGGCAGAAGCATAGAGCAGTCATTTGATCCTTGGATTTGAATTCTCTCACAAAACTGTATAGTTTCTTCATCTGTGAAATGGAGAGGACCTTTTTGCAGCAGTTTTGAAAGTTAGAAATAATGTATCTAGTACATAATAGGCACTAAGTTAATGGCAACTGGTGGTATTATTCACCGGTTATAATTTATTTACTATATAGTTGAAAGCAATTTGATTCTTTTTTAAAAATAGGACTGTGGTAGTCCTAAAACCCCCAATTTCCCACAGGATTTTAAAGAAAGTGCCTTTATATTTCAAAATAAAATCTTTTAGTTAGGCCCTGAAAGAATGATTATGATGGAAAGTGTACCTGGAATCTCAATTACCTGTCACCGCCCTTGTACATTCAGATTGTGAGCAAACGCGGTGCCTGTGTGTGTGTTTCTGGGAGAGAGGAAGGGAAAGGGGGCAGTTCTAACATGAATTTGCTTCACTTTCTCTAAGACCCTTTTATGGAAGATATCAGCTGTAACTTGTGGAAGGTGGAAACCAAATAACAATTCTCTCTCTTCCTGAGAGTTGTTAATAATCAAATGACTTCTTGCAAATGTGCTTGGCTTGACAAAAGATTTAGTGACCCTGCAAGCTAATCTAAGAAAGGTCAGGATCATGAAACGAGTGCTGAATAAACACTGTAGGGAACTGATTATTGGCACAACCAAAAAAAAAAAAAAAAAAAAAAGAATTACATAGCATACTCCCAATGTAGAGTAACTTGAGTAAAAGTCCCTCTGGCTTTCTAGTTTCTGCTGTTAGCCTGGTGGTGCTGGCACGGATGGTTGGCAGGGAGCTCCGACCAGACTGGGCTCGTGGCACTGTCCCAGCAAGAACGCGTATTTGGGATTGTCAGTGAGTCAGTGAAAGCTGGTCTCATGCACAGACGGTGGAGCTGGATGTTCAGGTGTGGATGTCCTTGTCTGCTCACCATTCATATTGACACGTAGAGAGCGCGGCCCACACAGAATACTGGCCCACAACCCATCACACAGTCCTGCTCAGGACTGAATGGCTTTTCAGGTCCCAGTTAGGACCCCATGTAAGATGAACCTTTTTCGGGCCTCAGGGTTCCTGTGACACCTCACCTGCCTTTCACCGGTTCCCCTCTTTTGCTCACAGACCCCCAGCTGCTCTCTGAGGCTGAGAACACAAGGAGCCATGAGCAGCAGGATTTCAACACCGAGACATTAGATCCACAGGAAGAATGCAGGGCTCCTTACCACTGTGTGTAAGTAATAAGGTGTGCATGTAGACTTCTTAAAATGAAGCTGGTTATTTAAATTATCCCTCTCTAATGGGCTGATACTCCTACCATCTAAGGGGAGCTGACGCTGGACCTTCCTGGTTTCGCCACCCTCCTGTTTTGAATACTACACAGAAGTGGACTTGCTCAGCATGTTACCATTGGGAAAGGCATGAAAATTGGCTTTTTGATGCCTCCTATCTCTACAGTTTAGGGATTAAGATGTGGTTTAGTATTGGGGACACTTATGTAGTTCTGCAACATTGTATAAAACGACCTCCAAGGGAGGGTGGAGTTTGGGGAGGAGGTTGGGGTCTTGATAAGTGCTCTGATTTGGGGATGAAGGAAGAGAGTTTCTGTCTTTTACTTCACTTGGTATCGTCATAGAAGAAACAACAGAAGAAATCATGAAAAGAACATTATATACAAAAATATTAACTTTCAGTTAATTTTGACCGGTTGCTACTCATTTCCCACAACATGTTAAATCAAACACCAAGAAAGAAGGCCCACTATTTGAGGCAGAATGAACATAAAAATGACAATGGCCATACATCATTGTCTTAAGATACAGACCTTTACATCATTTTTGTCAATAAAAAATACAGTTCATTTAGGTCAGGGGTTGTTGTGCTCCATACCTTGCAGGCCACCCTGTTTTCCGAGGCCTATGAAGTAAGCATGTTTTCACATTGTTAAGTGGTTCAGAATAAAATAAAAAGAATCACATTTTTTAGTGTACGGAAAGTGCATGGAATTCAATCTTCCATATCTATAAATAGTTCATGGGAGCACAGCAAGGCCCATTTGTTTCTGTGTTGTCTGTGGTTGCTCGCACAGAGCAATGGACTTCAGTCATTGCTGCCAAGACCACAACGGCAAACCTGGCATGTTTCTGCTCTGGTCCTTACAGAAACATGTTTACTTTCCTTGTTATACTCATCTTCTCTCAGGTCTTATTTATCTCGAATGGCAGAAACTGTGTCTGCTTGTTACTGCCATTCACCCAGCATGGGACGTGTGTTGGTACATTGGTGAAATTCAAATATATCTGTCAAATAATTGAACCATGAACAACCATCCTTTGGGCACTTTGCTAGTCTGATGTCAGACAGATACAAAGATACACAATACATCTCCCCTGTCATTTGGGTTAACATGAACTGGAGACATTGAACACATACTTATGTATATGTTCTAAATGGACATTCACACAGTTGACTCTTGAACAACATGAAGGTTAGGGGTGTCCATGTACATAAATTTTGACTCCCCCCAAACTTAACTAGTAATAGCCTATTCTTGACCACAAGCCTTACAAATAACATACACAGTCCATTATCATAAATTTTTGTTACATTGTATCCTTACAGTAAAGTAAGATAGAGAAAGGAAAATGTTTTTCATAAAATCATAAAGAGGAGAAAATACATTTTTAGTATTAAGCTATGTGACGGAAACTTACACCCAGTGAATTCAAACTGAGTTCAAGTTGTCAGCGTTCAAATCCAGACCCACATATTAGTGCTGATACCTTTAGCAAGTCACTTGTCCTCTTGAGCCTCAGTTTCCTCATCTATAAAATGGGGACAATGCCTACCTCTTTGGGTTTTTGTGAGGATAAAGTACGGTGATGTATGTAAAATTCCTAGTCTGGGTGGGCACATGAGGGGTGACATGGATGGCAGTCCTCGTCATGAAGGATTCGTGAGGAGCAAGGACAGGAGCCTGGAAATAACCCGTTCCGGGATCCCGGAGGAAAGGCTCAGGCAGAAGAAGGTGAAGCCAGGTGGCAGCACCATGGGGCCAGGTTCAGGGAAATGTGAGAAAGACAGAGAGGGAGGGAAACAGCACAACTCTGGGGCCCGGTTTCAGAGTTTTAACTCTGAAAGTAATAAAACGATACAAACAGAACCAACCATCCCCTTCTGGTTCCTGGGAATTGCTGCTCTAGGGAATGATAATGGGTCACTGATTCAAATAAACCCAA
>PVJI01028874.1:0-15967 GCA_004026765.1 Micronycteris hirsuta
TTTTTTTTAAGTAATCCTCCAGGCCTTTGTGACCAGACTTTGTTAAAATACATTTTCATGCCTTCTTCGTTCATCCATCCTTTTTTATGCACATGGACAATAACTCCACTTGGAATCTTTTCTTTTGGAAACGTTTTTCTTTTAAAGATGATCATAGATGGTACCATTTGTCCCACCTGCACAACAGGCTAGAACAGTGAAATATGTTTTCTCATGACCACTAGTTTTAATAGCCACAGTCTCTGCTTCTTTCATGTCCACAGTTCTGTTGGATGGCACATCAAATATAAGTGGGACCTCGTCCATATTGGCAATTTGGGACAGCTGAAAGTTGTAAGTCTTTTGAAGATTAATAACATAAGAATGAAATTCCAAAGCTTGATTCTCACTGGCTGCTGGGAGCTTTGGGGCAAGTTTCGTTCGTGTCCTCATGCTCAGACCTTCTCTCTTCATGAAGTTAAAGCACCATTTAGGTGTCCCTGAGAAATCATCAATGTCTTTTTCCTGTGCAATCCTTTTACCTTCTTGTATCGTCTTGGTCGGAACAGAGATTCCAGTTTGACGCTGCTCCAGAAACCACCTCCTGCTCCACCTCCGTCCACTTTGGAGGTTTCCCTCGCATTGCCTTCTTCTGTCCTGACATCTGAAGGAGCTTTTCTTCCTCTTGCCTCCACAATCTGCTGACACCCTCTGTGGGAGGAGGTTTGACGTTTCTCTTGGCAGCTCTGTTGCCATGCTTTTTAGCATATTTAATAGCTTTTAGCTTGAAGCTTGCAGTGTACGGAAACCATTTCAATACTTTCCAAGGGATTTTCTAATAATTTTGCCTAACGTGTACGAGGAAATTTCACACTATTTACCCTATGGAAATAAAGTTGGAATCACCTATCTTAGCAAGTGGATAACAACTGGCATCACCTATGTTATTAAGTGGATAATAATCAGCATCATCTGTCTTACTCTGTGGATAACAATATGTCATTCTTCACTACATTTCATTGAATCATTGGCCAAAACTGCTTTTGTTATAAGTTCGTCGTAAGTTCAACAAAACTGATGATCATATTCCAGGGTATTACTTTGCATATGGATATTGTTATTGATTTCTAGAGTTATACTTTTAACATATAAGCATAAATAAAAGAATCAAAAACATTTATATAGGTATGGAGTTAGTACTACCCATGTATAATGTGCATCTTTATTTTTCCCTCAAAAATTTGGTTTCTCTCCCTCTCTTTCTCCCTCCTTTCCCCTCTCTCTAAAAATAATTAAAATATTTTTTAAAATTTTGGCAAAAAAATGTGCATTATACACAGCAAAATAAGGTAATCATCTCAATAGATTCAGAAAAAGTTTTTTGCAAGATGCAACACCTTTCATAATAAAAACACTCAACAAACTAGGAACAGAAGAAAACCCTATAAAGGATATATATGACAAGCCCCAGCTAACATCATAGTGAGGAAAGGCTAAAACCTTTTCCTCTAAGATCAGCAGAAAGACATAGATATCCATTCTAGCCATTTCTATCCAGCATAGTACTTTAAGTTCTACTCAGAACAGTTAGGCAAGAAAAAGATATAAAAGGCATCTAAATTGGAAAGAAAGTAGGAAAATGAGATTTGTACATAGATAACGTGATCTTATATGTAGAAGACCCTTAACAATCCACAAAATAGTGTTAGAACTAGTAACCAAACTTAGTAAAGTTGCAGGAAAAAAATCAACATAGAAAAGTCATTTGCACTTCTATACACTAAAAATGAGCAATCTAAAAATGAAAATAAGAGAAGAATTTCATTTACAATAGAATTGAAAATAATAAAATACCAGGGAATAAACTTAACCAAAGAGGTAAGAGACCTGCACACTGAAAACTGTAAAATGTTGCTGAAAGAAATTAAAGAAGACACAAATAAATGATACCATGTTCATGGTTTTGAAGAGTTAATACTGTTAAAATGATCACATTACCCAAAGGAATATACAGATTCCACATACTCTTTATGAAAAGCCCAATTGATTTTTACAGAAATAGAAAAAAAGTCTTAAAATTCATATGGAACCACAAAGGACACTGAGTAGCCAAAACAATCTTGAGAAGAGCAAAGCTGGAGGCATTATACTTCCTGATTTCAAAACATGTTATAAAGATATAGTAATAAAGACAGCATGGTATTGGCACTCATTGGAGTGGCTCAGTTGGTTGTGTGTTGTCCTGCAAGCGGTCATAAGTTTGATTCTTAGTTGGAGCACATGCCTGGGTTGCAGGTTCAGTCCCTGGTCTGGGGGTGTGCAAGAGGCAACCAATTGATGATTCTCTCTCACATCGATATTTCTCACCCTCTCTTTCTCCCTCTCTTACCCTTTCTCTAAAAATAAATAAATAAAACATTTTAAAAAACCACATATAGAACAACAGAACAGAATAGAGAGCCCAGAAATAAATCAACTAATCTTCAAGATAGTATCAAGAATATACAATGAGATAGTCTCCCTCGACAAATGATACTGGGAAAACAATATCCACATGCAAAAGATTGAAATTATACATTTATCTTAAACTATACACAAACATTGTCTAGATGTAGATGTGAACAAAACCATATCCATTTTTGCGTCCTTTTATACTGCGACCTTTGACCAACTTCATCATCCTTAGTAAGCATATCAAAGCTGCCAGTTGATGATTATCTGTGTTTCTTAAAATGCAGCCATATAAATTGTTGTTATTAACAACTAGAATGGCATGACAACCAAGATAAATATCAAACTAGTAATAGTATAGATTACAAACACCGGGAGGTATGGCCCCTGGTGCCACTGTGTTCTTTGTCCCTTTGTCCTATCAGTCATTAGCATTTGAGTTGTCCTATTAAATAATTACAGTAACAGGGGTCTGTTAGTGAAGAATAATCTGTACAGGGTTTCTGGGTCATCTCTTCCTCTCTGACCCTATCTTCCCATTAAGTAAATTACCCTACAGTAGATTCTGTTATACTCTATGGAGTGGACTGCTTCATCTTTCAGTACGAAGTTACTTTCTCATTATGGTGGCCATTACACCTCTGTTGGACAAACATCGACTCAAAATAAATTAAATACTTAAATGTAAAAGACTGAAATTGTAAAACTCCCAGAAGAAAACATAAAGGAAAAGCTTCATGACATTGGTGTTGGCAATGATTTCTTGGATGTGACATCAAAATCACAGGCAACAAAATGCAAGTGGGACAACGTGAACCTAAAAAGTTTCTGCACTGTAAAGGAAACAATCAACAGAGTGAGAAGGCAGCTTCAGAACAGGATAAAATATTTGCAAACCATGTATCTGTTAAGAGGTTACTATCCAAAATATAAGGAATTCCTATAACTTAACAGAAAAATCCCACAAATAACCCAATTTTTAAAATGAGCAAAAGATTTGAACAGATATTTCTCCAAAGAAAACATATAAATGGCCAATAGGTCTATGAAAAGATGTGCAACATCACTCATTGTTAGGAAAATGCAAGTTAAACCTACAACGAGATATCACCTCACACTTGTTAGCATGGCCATTATTAAACAAAGCAAAAAAACAACAACAACAACAAAAAAAAAAAACAAGTGCTGGCTAGGATGTGGGGAAATTGAAACCCTTATGTACTATTGGTAAAAATGTAAAATAGTACAGTCACCATGGAAAATAATACAAAGGTTGCACAGAACATTAAAAACAGAACAACATATGATCCAGCAATCCCACTTCTGGGTATTTATCCCAAAGATTTGAAATCAGGCTCTCAAATATATACATACACATATCTATATATATATCTATATCTATCTATCTATCTATCTATCTATCTATCTATCTATCTATATCTATCTATATCTATATCTATATCTATATCTACATATATATAATCTCTTCACACCTTTGTCCATTGTTCACTATAGCCAAAAGGTGAAAACAACCTAAATGTCCATCAACAGATGAATGGACAAAGAAAATGTAGTTCACACACACCATGAAATATATTTCAAACTTTAAAAAGAAGAAAATCCTGTTCTATGCCACAACACGGTAAACCTAGAGGATATTACACTAAGTGAAATAAGCCAGTCACAGGAGGATAAATACTGCACGATTCCACTTATATAAAGCATCTAATGCAGAAAGTAGAAGGATGGTGGCCAAGGGTGGGAGGAGTGTAAAATGGAAAGTTGCTGTTCAATGGGTATAAAGTTTCAGTCATAAAACATGGAAAAATTTGAGAGATCTACTATAAACCGTTGTTCTTACAGTTAACAATATTATAATGTACACTTAAAAATTTAAGAGGGTAGATCATATTATTTTTTTTTAAAGATTTTATTTATTTTTAGAAAGAGGAGAAGGGAGGGAGAAAGAGAGGGAGAAACAGCAATGTATGGTTGCCTCTCACATGGCCCTCACTGGGGACCTGGCCTGCAACCCAGGCATGTGCCCCAACTGGGAATCGAACCAGGACCGTCTGGTTCCCAGCCCGCGCTCAATCCACTGAGCTACACCAGCCGGGGCTCATATTATATTTTTTATCATAATAAAAACAAAAGTATATATGCTCTTAACTAGTTAGAAAACAAACAGAAAAATTAGTTTTCTCTGCATTCTCCATCAACCTCAGCTCAGAAGCACTAGGAAAGCCTGGCTTGGCCTCTGAACATCATTCTCCCAGGTGTCTGAAACTCTTACTTAGCATTATTTTTTAACAAAACATTTTTTTGTATGCTTTACACCATAGGGTTTTGTAAGGGTTTAGAATACAAAAGACTCGTGGTGCCCAACATTTCTAAGTACACAGGCCCAATTCAGCCCTTTTACATGTGTTGCAAATGCGGGACTGCCATCACGAGGTGAAGTCCATTTGCCCACTGTTTGAAACTGGGCTGGCTATTTGACTTGCTCTGGCCAACAGAATGCACGGAGGTGCTGTGTTCATTCTGCTCCTTCTTCTAGGACCCTATCACCACCTAACCACCGTGGCTGGAACAAACCTTGGCCATCCTGCTGAAGGGGCCAACCTAGAGCACCCAGCCTATAGTTGACTGCAGATACTTAAGTGAGCCCAACTGAAGTACAAGAAATATCTCCCCACTTTTGGCAGATATCTTTGTTTCTGCCTTCTTAGCACCCAGTTCTCCTGATCTTGGGAACATTGATATTTTCCAAGGGAACATCCATCTGCCCTTTTTTCAGAGATGTGGGTTGAATGTAGTCGACTCAACACTTGGCTCCAGATGTAGGCACATGTCCAAGTTAGGCCAATTAGAACGTGCCTCACCCTGGCATGACTGGTTCATGACTCCACCCCAGCCACTAAATTCAAGCCAAGGATTTATGTGAAAACTGCTGAGGAAGCAACCTCCTTTTCAATGAGAAAGTTGAAAAGACAAGAAATTTGACCAGAGCTACTGTGCTTGTCACTATGAGAAAAAACCTTGCCCCCAAATCAAGCAACAGATGGTGATAAGGTTAATGACATAATTCAAGCCATTAGAGTAGTCAGCTATGCCTAAAGAAAGCTATTGTAGATTTTTGAACTTCCGTTTTTTGGCTTTTTTGCTTAAACCAGCCTGAATTAAGTTCCTATTGATTATAAGCAAAGATGTTCTAATACATTCCACATCCTTCTCTTTATGCACTGTTAAATAGCAAGCAGGGAAATTCATAGGAAGTCAAAGAAATGTTAAACTAATCTATGGTGATAGATTGCCCATGGGCCATGGGGCCACTGACTAGTAAGAAGTAGGAGGGAACCTCCTGGGCTGAGGCTGGTGTCTATCTTGATTAAGATATAACTTGTGTTATATATGAAATATATAATATAGATTGTGTGGATTCACAAGTTAAACCAAAGCTGACCAAACTGTTGTCTTAAGTTCTATGCATTTCACTGTACATAAAGTTTTACCTCCATTTTTTAAATACTACATTCATAATTCCCTCATCCCCGATACATACCTGATGGGGAGATTGTAAGGCTGGATTCACCTGCTTAGGCTCTACCTGCCTGTCCCCCTCTCCCTCTGCATGCCTTGGCTTTCACTGGCAGTTTTAAAGCAGAGCCACGCATTTGTTGATCCTCTTCCTATTGAGGGGTGGGCCTTAGCTCCATACCCCTTCCCGTGAACCTGGATAGGCTTGACACTGCTGAGACCAATCAAGTCAGTGGAAGTGACGGGATGAGATTTTCCAGGCTGGATGATGAATGGCACTACCACACCTTGTTGGCGGAGACTCTCATTCTCGGCACCGTGGGCAGCTACAGAGTCCAATTGCCCAAGTCACCACGTGCAAGTGCCTGGTCAGGGGTGCCTACAAAGCAGCTGCCAGCCTTCCCTACCCAGGTACCAGGCATGATGGTGAGAAGCCAGCTAGCAGTAGTACATACCTACTCAGCTGTCCCAGCTCCTGACAATCCACTGACCTGTAGCCCATTCAAGGTGGCTTGCCAGGCCTCTACACTCATGGGCCCTTTCTGGATCACTGACTTGCATAATCATGAACATAACAAATGGTGGTGGTTTCCTGCCATTAAGTTTTGGGCTGATGGGTGACACCACCTCAGACACCTGGGATGGGACCCCTTCACTACTGGCCTTACCTTACAACATCCACGGATGCAGCCCCTGACTTGAAGAAATCAGTGGAGTCTTCCACTTCCGGGATGTTGGGGAGAATCCGTTTCCAGGCAACCTGAAAAAGAGGCACAGTGAGAATACAGCTCCTAGGGGAGCTGGGAGCAGGTGTCAGCTGGGTGAGAGCAGCCCCTGACGTGTGCATGAATGGCCTGGTATCAGGCTTGGCTCTTGGTCCACTCCAAGGTACAGTTGCTTTGAGGAACCTGAAGGTCCTGGACTGACTAATCCCTGGGGAAGGAGAAGCTGTCACAACCCAGACCACTCAACTGCTGCTGCTCTCATTCCCACCTCACCCTGACCCCATGGACTGGGACCCCCATGGCAATCCAGTGGTGGCAGCAGGATGGACATGATGAGCTGAGGGCATGGCTGGGGACTGGAAAGGGAGGGCCCAGCTCTTTCTGAGCTGCACCCCCTCCATACTCTGTCCTCACCTTGGTGCTGTTGTCTAGATTTGGATATCCTCAACATGACAATGGTGTAGGGCTGCTGCAGTGTGGAAGAGAGAGCAAAATGGGGGTAGTTTTGAGGGTAAAAACAAGGCACACAGATGGGCTCTGGAGGCCTGGGTCTTTTCCTTACTCAGAGGATAGCTAGCTCCATGCCTTATGTCTATGGACCCGTGGAGATCAGTAGTGCCCACCAGCCAAACTTGTGGGTGAGCACGGAGAGCACAGTATCCACCCAGTCTACCAGGAGGGCTGTCTGGCAGGTCAGGATGGAACAACTGTTTCCTGGACAGACTCTCAGCCAGATCTCTCAGGACAGGAGCCAGGGAGGTCTCATACTCTGAGCTCCAGGCCATGACTGGGCAATGATGGGGAGTAGGCAGGCCAATTAAGACCAGGCTCCCCTGACCCCTAGCCCAACCTCTTCCTGGCTCCCCTCTTTCCTTCTTGAAAAGGTGTCCTAGATTTACCCTTCCCACCCTCAGTGTGACCATCAGCAGTGACAATGAACCACTCCCTGTCCCCACATGACTGCTGCCTGCCCTCCATACCTCCACCTGGGCCCTTGCCCCCTGGCAACAACTTTCCCAGAACCCCCAGCTCACATTTGAATCATAGGCATTCTTCAGAGCCAACTTCTGCATCACCTCTTCCCTGAAACCTTCCCTGATGGCTCTGTTGGCAGCGGCTACCTTCCTCAGACTCATGTGCCCTGGGGCCATCAGTCGCCTACTGGTGTGTGAGCATACCACTACTTGGTGCCTGCTAGATGCACCAGCCCTTATTGCATACATGTGGAACCTCTGAAAGGCAGTGCACCCCAAAGCCACAGAGCCTCCTTTAGATCCTGGCTTGATCCTGGATGTAGGCAGCACGTTAGTGCCTCTGCTTCCTCATCTGTGCAAGGAACTGATAACACTGTGGGAGGATTGCTTGCATGAGTCAATCAGAGCTCATGGAGTACAGAGGAGCTCAGTACACATGGCATTTATGCCACATTCACAGTTTTAGCTCAGGAGAGTGTGAGGCTGGGCTTGGTTGCCCATGGCCTGCCTCAGTCCATGATGGATGCCTGGTGAACTCTGCCAAATGATGAACATGGGCTGGGACTTCCGCCCAAGATGGAGGTGTAGGTAGACATATTGTGCCTCCTCATACAACCAAAAGGAGGGACAACAACAATTTAAAAACAACCAGAACTGACAGAAAATCGAACTGTATGGAAGTCCGACAACCAAGGAGTTAAAGAAGACATGTTCATCCAGACTGGTAGGTGGGGCAGAGCCAGGCAGCGAGGGCTCGCAGCAAGTGATGGTTTGTGGAGCAGGACGGGCAATGCTGCAGTGGGCCGGGAAGACCACAGCTGGTGGATCCAGTGAAACCCATGACTGGCGGACCCCAGTGAAACCGCAGTTGATGGACCTGGACCCATAGGGGCTGGGACTGGTGGAGCAGATGGTCCTGCATTTGCACACAGATAAACCTGAAGAAAAAGCTGGGGAGCGAAACAGACCGCACAGCCCAGTGCTCCAGCATGGGAAATAAAACCTCAAACCACCGATTGAAAACACCTGTGCAGTGGGAGGAACTCCCAGCCTCACGGGGGAGTTCACTGGAGAGACTCACAGGGTCCTAGAAGGTACACAAGCCCACTTAACTGGGAATCAGCACAGAAGGGTCCAATTGGCTTGTGGGTAGCAGGGGAGTGACTGAAAGCTGGCAGAGAGCAGAGCAAGCACCACTGTTCCTTCTCAGACCCCTTCCCCACAGGCAGCATCACAACACAGCGAAGTGGGTTACCCCACCCTGGTGAACACCTAATGTTCCGCCCCTTATACATACAAGGCATGTCGAGGAAAAAAAATGAAAGAGCAGATCAAAACTCCAGAAAATATACAACTGAGCCTCAAAGAGATAGCCAACCTATCAGATGCACAGTTCAAGACACTGGTAATCAGGATGCTCACAGGATTGGTTGAATTTGGTCGCAAATTAGAAGAAAAAATGAAGACTACACTAAATGCAATAAGGGGAAATGTACAGAGAACCAATAGTGACGGGAAGGAAACTGGGACTCAAATCAACGGTGTGGACCAGAAGGAATAAAAAAACATTCAACCAGAAAATAATGAAAAAACAAGAATTCAAAAAAATGAGGACAGACTTAGGAACCTCCAGGACATCTTTAAACATTCCAACATCGAATTATAGGGGTGCCAGAAGGAGAAAAGGAAGAGCAAGAAATGGAAAACTTATTTGAACAAATAACGGAGGAGAACTTCCCTAATCTGGCAAAAGAAATAGACTTCCAGGAAGTCCAGGAAGCTCAGAGAGTCCCAAAGAAGTTGGACCCAAGGAAGCACATCATAATTATATTATCCAAGATTAAAGAAAAGGAGAGAATCTTAAAATCAGCAGCAGAAAAGAAGGAAGTTACCTACAAAGGAGTTCCCATAAGACTATCAGTTGATTTCTCAAAAGAAATCTTACAAGCAAGAAGGGGCTTGAAAGAAGTATTCAAAGTCATGAAAGGCAAGGACCTACATCCAAGATTACACTACCCAGCAAAGTTATCATTTAGAAAGGAAGGGCAGATAAAGTGCTTCCCAGATAAGGTCAAGTTCAAGGAGTTCATCATCACCCAGCCTTTATTGTATGAAATGTTAAAGGGATTTATATAAGACATGGAGGGTTATCAACAGAGGAGTGGGAGGGGGAGAGAGGGGGAAAAGGTACAGAGAATAAGTAGCATAAATGGTAGGTAGAAAACAAACAGGGAGAGGTTAAGAATAGTATAGGAAATGTAGAAGCCAAAGAACTTATGTATATGACCCATGGACAAGAACTAAGGGGCGGAATGTGGCGGGGGGATGAGGGGCAGAGGGGAATAAAGGGGGGAAAATGGGACAACTGTAATAGCATAATCAATGAAATATATATTTTTTAAAAAATGAACATGGGCTGACCCCTGCTATGGCCACCAGGTCAAACCTTCTCCACCAGTACTGCAGGGCTGCAACTGTCCCCACACTGGCCTCTCCTCCCTGGCCATCTCCCCTCCACCCAGTTCACCTCCAGACCACACATCCGGAAAGGGCCTAGCCCAGCCCTGACCAACAGGCACAAAGACAGCAATGCTAATGACCAAGAGGCCATATGGGTAGCAGTGGAGGTAAGGACTCCTGAGCACTGCCCTCATTAGCCATGACTCTGCCTCAATCTGGATTCCTCAGCTAGGAAAGGAAGGTAATAAAAGCACCAACTTCATAGAGTTGTTGTAGTACTTAAATACTCTACTATTCCTGAAGTGTTTGGAACTCAACACGCATATATACTCTAGAAGTATCTGCTTCTTTTGATGACTGTTAGGCTCATTACCAACATTTTTTGAGATTCTAATTAGTACTACTAAATAGACCTTTTTCATATGTATTCTCTCCTCTACTTTTCACAGCATCCACAGAGGTAGGATTTATTCTTTCCATTTCATAGATGGACTCAGCCGTAGTAGCTTTTGAGTCAGGCCCAGCTCTACAAACACACAATCTCATCCCACCCTGAGTGCCACTCAACTATAAGCTCCAGAAGGCCAGTTTGTCCAGCTGGCCCTGTAACCCCAGGACAGGTATAGGGACAGGGCCAGAACAATTGCTCCAAGAATATTTTTTGAACAAATAGGCTTTTCTTTCTTTCCTTTTTTTTTTTAAACAGCCATTCAAATATTCAGCTTTCAACTGAGGAAGTTCCGGATGTCCTTGCGTCTCTCCCTTGCTGAATCCTGCTGTCTACACTTGTCAACATCCACACTCACCAATGTGGCCTGTTGATTGGCCTGCCTCCTCCCATCACAGCCCACTTTCCTGGGCTCCAGTTGCCTTGCCTTCCTGTGGCTCCCTAACTCAGGGAGGGCCCTCCTCTCTTAGGGCCTCACACTTGCTGTTCCTTCTGTCTTGAAGGTCCTCTCCCAGGCATTCTCTTTCCACTTACATCTCTGCTCAAGACCTCCCTTCCTCCCACCCAGGAAATGCTTCCCTCATTATTCCCTCTAAAGTTGTCTGTGACCTGCAGGGGCATTGTTCCTACCTTGTTATTTCACTTGTAGCACTTCTCCCTGTCTAAAACTTTTCTTTTCACTTGCTTGACTGTTCATTGGCTCTGTTTCCCATGAGAAAGGACATTTCATGACAGCAGGGACAGTGCTTGTTGTCACATTCCTAGTGCCTGGCTTAGCACCTGGCATTTGGTAAGAGTTCAATTCATATTTCTTTTTTTAAAGATTTTATTTATTTATTTTTAGAGAGAAGGAAAGGAAGGGAGAAAGAGGAAGAGAAACATCAATGTGTGGTTGCCTTTCATGCACCCCTAATGGGGACCTGGCCTGCAACCAGGCATGTGCCCTGACTGGGAATCGATCCACTGACCCTTTGGTTCGCAGGCCCATACTCAATCCACTGAGCTACACGAGCCTGGGCCATAGTTCTTAAATAAGTAGTTGAATATATAATTTAATGAATGAATGGCTGAAAATTCATCCAATGTCTGTTAAATAAGGCTAATTATTATCAATATCATGACTCCCAGGGTGAGGGCAATGGGTGGGGGGATCATAAAGGTCAGAAACTATTCTGGGAAGTGACCCCCTACTGGACTCATGTGGAAGAGACTGATTCTCAGAGAGAAGCACTGTCTACCATCATGAGAAGGGTAGTGGAATAGAGTCTGCCTGACTGTGACACCTACGCTGGTCACATCGCAAAGTACTCCCTCTAGGGAAGCCTTTCTGGAAGGTTCCAGTGCACATATTCATAGGACCTTGGTCTTGGCACCTGACTCTTTCAGCTAGCTTCCATTTCATTTGTCCACTGTTGACAATGAGTCCCTGGAAGTTCCTCTAGCCACGGTCCTGGTGCTAGAGGAAGAAGGGGCAAGAGGACATAGAAAGCCCAAAACAAGATAGAACACTGTGCCTAGGGCCAGCACATACAGCCACAGAGTGCGTGCATAGCTTGACTCCAGGGAATGTGATTCACAAAACCTATGAGCAGTGCACAACCTGCCCAACCATATAGTAGCCCTGAAGTGGTCTCTTACCCGCACAGCCTCCATGATAACTAGCTCTGTCTTCGTCAGCTCAAGGGCACTGTTGTCTTCTCCTCTGAAGAATTGTGAGGCTGGGATCATCTTGCCATCTTCCAGCTGGATGTTCTTCACCAACAGCTGCATAAGAAAGGATTTTACAGTGCCTGTGGTTGCCTTTATGTCAGGGAAGGGAGCAATTCTACAGAGTGCACTGTGCTTCATCTCCAACCATCATAGCAATAAAGGCATAGGGAGTCTCAGATAAAGGATTAAGAGAGCAGTTCAGAGTGGGGAGGCTGTTATTTTAGGGACACAGAGGAAACTGTGGAGCTCCTGCTTACTTTTTCCTATCACCCACGCCACTGTGCTCTGATTTTCTTTTTATGTGTAATGACTTTATTATATCTATTAAATTGATGTTCACTCATTAGACAAATAATTCAAGCACTACTCTGAAAGCCAATTGAGAAGAGAATTATTCACCGATAGCCTAGCTCCCCAAACTGCACGGGAACAAGAGGAATAGGTGTACTCATGAGCAGAACAGGACCTCTCTGTTTGATAAGAGATCTATAATAGCATGATACATGCCCTAAAAGAACTGGTGCTAGGTTCCCTGCCTGATCCCAGCCTGCTGCCTTGTGAAGATGTTCTGGAGCTTTCTGTGAGCTGACACCTAGCCAGGCCCAGCTGGAAATTCCTGAAAGATGGTTCAACCAAGGGTCTCCACCAAGGCTGCCTCCTTTGTTTTGCTGTCCTTGTGGCTATCACAGATGATAGCCACAAGGACAGTGCCCTTCCTCCACAACAGGGCCCAGCTGGGCTGGAGCCCCCATCCTCCAGCTGCTGTAACGGTGGGCTATTAGTGACCTACTTCTGCATACTTATCCTCTATGTTGGCTGATAAGCACAGCTGTGCCCAGAGGCCCAGGGTCTATGCTTCATTGTCCCTCACCCTACCTCAGGGCAGTGAAAACCAAGAGCTGAATAATGTGAAAATGCCAGGATATTTGCAGATACAAGTAATACTGCAGAGCCTGCCCTGATTTTTTTATGAAAAAAAATTTTAAAATATTTATTTTTAGAGAGAGGGGTAGGGAAGGAGAAAGAGAAGAAGAGAAACATCAATGTGTCATTGCCTCTCGTGTACCCCAAACCGGGGACCTGGCCTACAACCCAGGCATGTGCCCTGACTGGGAATTAAACTGGTGACCCTTTGATTCGCAGGCCTGTGCTCAATCCACTGACTACACCAGCCAGGGTGAGCCTGCCCTAATTAAGGATAGAACCCTCTGTCCTAGCCTGCTCCCTGAGTGGTACATGATTCTTCAAGAGCAGTCCCTCCATAAATCACACACACAGGATCTCCCATCTGAGGATCTGCTTCTAGGGAACCTGACCTGAGATAGACCTAGTCTTCCAACTGCATTTATCAATCATGAATACCTAAAACACCCAACTACTGTAAATCACAGACACTGATGGCAGCCTCAGGCTCTCTGAGGGCAGAGCACAGCAGGGTGGTCACCCAGAGTGAGCTCACATGAATCCCAAGCAAAGCAGTGCCGTACTCCATCTGGCCTGTACACACTGGAGCAGCTAAGGGTTCAACATCCACAGGGTTGTTGAAATTCCCTAAAGTTTCACAGTCCCCTGCCTGTCCTCTTTCTTCCTTGCCCCCAGGTATCCTAAGGTCCCAACCTGTCCAACCATCGCAAGCAGTGAGCATTAACAGTAGAGTACTGTGGCCAACTGGTGGGCCTCAGAGTCAGAATTTTAGGGTTTGAATCCCAGCTCTCTCAAAAACTAGGCTGGGTGACTTTGGGTAGGTTTTTTAAAATCTCTGTGCTTCAGTTACCTCCTCTAAAATGGGTAGAATGCCAATATATATTTCATTGAGTTGTCAAGAGAATTAAATTTAATACACATCAATTTTTTAAAGCTGTGGCCAGCACACAGAAAGTGCTCCATAAATATTAGCTGTTTCTGAGTTGCAAAGTCTTCCAATACAAATCAGAGCATGTTGTGTACCTGTCATGATTCCAGGGACTTTTAAAGAGAATTAAACTGAGGCACAGAGGTTCAATGACCACACCTAGTGACACTTGGACATTCTGTAGCACTAACACAAGGCCCCAAGTTCAGGGTTCCCCGGAGAGGGTTTTTCCCTGATTCTGACACCCTCACAGGACACTCAGCTCTGGCTGGGACATTTGGTCCAAAAGAACAAGAGGCTAGTCTTCCTGGAACAGGGAAGTGGAGAGACTCAGTGGTCAGGGGCAAGTGTGGACACCTAGAGACTGCCATCTTATCTTCTGTTTTCTCCAGAGCAGCTGGAGTCTGATTGCAGTGCCAGAAACCCTGGACAGCAGTCTGTGTGGCCTTGAGACCACACAGGACATGTAACCCACAAGCGCATTGTTACCATTCTGTTATCATTCCCAAAGAGGACCAGTCCCCCTTTGGTGACCACCCCTGGCCGATGGGCTCCTGGGATGGGCAAAGCTTCTCCCTCTGGCACCAGGCCTGCAGTGTTCAGCGTTGAGTTGAAAAACGTCACCTTCTGTTTGGAAACAGGACAGAAAAACCAGAAGGTGATGAATGAGAAGAGGTCCCCACCAATGGAAACCTAGGCAGAGCTATGGATATGACATTGGGCAGAGGGCAGTGCAATGTGGGCCAAGGACTCTGCCTCCAGGGGCATAAGCAAGGCCTGGAGAATACTTGGAGGCCTCTGGAGCCCATAAGCCCCGTGTGCTGCTAAGACCCTTTGTGTTGGCCCTCAGCCTCAGATCTCAGGTAGATAGATTGGGCAAAAATCTGCTCAAGGCACCATAAAATGAGGACACCTGCCCTAGTGATGCCACCAAGCACTGGTCACTTTGCAAAGGGTCTTGTGATAGCAAAGGCAGCAGGGACTGTGTCAAGGACTGTCAGGGACTCCCAGACACAGTCTCGTCAGTTGGTCACTGATGAGGGATTTGGACAGTCTGGGACTTTGTGAAGAGACTTTCCATGGGCTACAGACAAAGTCCCTGCTCACAGTCTTGCCAGACCCTGATGCCTCAGAAAGCCTATAAGCACCATCTGGCTTGCCTCATGTCCAGCCCCTGGCCTGAGCATACTTCCCCTCCCCCTGGAGCCAAGTAGAAGTCAGAGGTGGGCATGGGGTCTCCATGAGCCCAGGGATGAGAGTAAAAATATTTTACAATCAACCCAGCTCAACCCAGACTTGATGCAGGGTCTGGAGGCATTGAGCTGTGCTGTCCCTTTACCCTTTAGCCACCAGATGATGGGTAGGTCTCATGATCCTAGGGGAGGGGCTGAAGTGGCTGAAGGAAATTGGGTGGGGTTGGAGCTCAGAGAAGTGGCTATTTGCCAACCAGTTTTGCAGCCAATGGGGCACACCAGTGGATCTAGCTCAATCCCAGCTACTCATGAACGCACCTGACCACAAGCCTCTGTCCAGGCGCCCGGCACCTTGTCGTTTCCACGGATCCAATTATGAATGGCCTCTGCTGGCTGCTCCCAGTTGATCTGTGGGGCAAGATATGTCTGCTCACCCAGTCTGTCTCTACTCCCTGACCATCTGGGTAACACCTCTGCCCTCCCTTTCAGCCCTGATAACCCCTGACAGTAGGTAAAGCCTGGGAAAGAAAGCTGGGAAGTCTGGCTTCTTCTTAGACACTAGCCTGGGTTGGTGAACTGGGTGGGTTTCTCCTTGGTACCCATGCTCTGGGTACTCTCTGACCCTCAAGACTTTCATA
>PVJI01028875.1:0-15961 GCA_004026765.1 Micronycteris hirsuta
AGTGAAGATTTCTTTTAAAACCATAAATTAGGAATATTTACATTCAGTGGTACACTTGTATTTTGTAAGCTGGTTTCAGGGCTAGAGGGTAGGAATTAATTCTTAACATTGGCCAATTTCCATGGTGTAAATACACCATGACCAATTTCAAGCTACCCACATGATATTGCCAAGCATATATTTAAGAAGATGTGAGCAGAAGCACTCTATTATATTTATCTTTACTGTACAGATACAATAGATGTAAATAACCTCAAGACCATAAATACTAGTAACGTGTAGTAAAATAATTAGAATATGATGAGTTTTGGGTATTAGTTGAAAATTAGTATCCTTCATTTTCAACTCTGGTGTGTTTCACAACTGGTTAACACAATCTCTGAAGTTTCAACATTCAGCTCGTACAAAGGTGCAAGCCAGCTTCAGCACGTCACTGTTGTATTTTTAAATATTAAATTTGAAAAGATTCCATAAATCTGGATATTTGAAAGAACTGGACTGATAAGATCCCTTAAGAAATGCTTACATAAAGCTTTTATTTAAAAGCAAAGAATACAGCATATCACGAGAGAGTCCAGGTAAGCATTGGGACACCCAGACATATTATACAGGTGTGAGTTCCCCACTGTCCTCATTCACATACACGTACATTTTGTCTCCAGATTGAACCACCAAAATCTGTTAACTCCAAAATCTCAAGGCAGAAATATTCAGTGAGATCTTAGAAGAGTAAGAAAACTGGCTCAGGGATTGCCATAAAAGTTTCAGAATGTAAACCTCACATAAATCCTAATGGCCTCATTTTGCTGAATAGTCAAAGCCAAGTATCCAGGAATTTCCAGAGAAAGAGACAGAGCTTTCCCAATCCAGTTGTAATCCCTACACAAATCCTAATCATGAAAATAAGAATATTTCAAATGCTGTTCCTAGAATGACTTCAGGATTAATGTTTTAAATTGTGGAAGACTGAGGAAAGATGAAGAATTCTGTTGAATAACCAGTGTAAATTGTCTATCAGACCTTCAAACAAAAAATTTAGCTATGTGCAACTGGAGGTCCAGGGAGAAATCAGAGCTAGAGTTAAAACATTTGGGTGTTGTCTGCAAAGAGTTGGGATTGAAAGTATTAGATTGGATCAAATCATCTAGGGTATGAGCGGAAGCAGAGAAGAGACCTAAAGATTGAACCCTGGGACACCCCAACATTTACAGTTTGGGAAGATGTAAAGATCGGGCAAAAGAGACTGAGAAGGAAGAGCTGATGACAGAAAAATTGTTTCTGCCCACACAGCCACCTCACTTATTTGTGTCTCAAGGACTTCATGCTTGTTCCCTTTGGATTCCTCTTGTCTCAGATGTTTTATGTTTTGCTTTTTCATCATTTAGGTCCAGCTCAAATGCTCCTCTCTTAGAAAAGTAATTCAGACTGCCCAGTCTCAAGTACTCTTCATCTGCCCCACTATTTTTCATCACAGTTTTATTTCCTTCATAATATTTATCACAGTCCAAAATTATCTTATATCTACTATCTTCATCCACTAAATGCAGCATCCTTGAAAGAAGATACTGTGTCTATCTTTGACAGTTGCTGGGATAGGCTAAGTGCTTAAAAAAAATGTGTGCCCTGCCTGAGAAAGTCAAGAGAGAGAAAAATACTATCTTATCATACCTGATGTGGGTTGGCTTAACATTATTATGCATCTCATTTGAGTCATTCCTTATAATAAAAACTAATATTATAAATAATTGAGGTAAGACGTAGTTTTACTTTATTTTAGCTACTTTTAAAATTTTGAGCTACTTTTTTAATATTAGGAAATTATTTCCAGGGAGTAGAGCTACTGAATTTGTTCTTCCCAGTGCCTTGACCTTGAGAAACTCACATTATTTTTATTTTTTTTTATTTATTTTTAGAGAGAGGAGAGGGGAGGGAGACAGAGAGGGAGAGAAACAGCAATGTACGGTTGCCTCTCACATGGCCCTCACGGGGACCTGGCCCGCAACCCAGGCATGTGCCCTGACTGGGAATCGAACCGGGACCCTCTGGTTCCCAGCCCGCACTCAATCCACTGAGCCACACCAGCCAGGGCGAAACTCACATTATTTTTGTTGCAAGTGACGGCAAACAAATGACAAAAGATAGACATGAAGAAAATAGTATATAAAAATTGTGACTTAAAAATTACTTTTTTTAAAAAAAGATTTTATTTATTTTTAGACAGAGGGGAAGGGAGGGAGAAAGAGAGGGAGAGAAACATCATTGTGTGGTTGCCTTTCATAGGCCCCCTACTGGGGACCTGGCCTATAAACCAGGCCTGTGCCCTTACTGGGAATCAAATCAGCAACCCTTTGGTTCGCAGCCCATGCTCAATCCACTGAGCTACACTAGCCAGGTACTTTTAAATTCCCGATTAATTTTGGATCTAAACTCTATGAGGGAAAATTCACGTGAGTATTGCATCCTATCAGAGAGGATGGAGGTTGACTTTAAACAAATAATTTTCCTCTAGTCCTTAGTTTCTCAGTCCATAAATCGAGGGACGTGGTCCAGCTGAACCTCTGAAATCCCTTCTTAACTTAAAGATTGTATAATTCTATGAAGTACACAAAATATCTCATATTTAAATAAAAACTGAATGTACACTATGTCTTACATATTCCAGTTTTTTAAAATGCAATTATAATTTATAGAATAAAAATTTATTTGGTAGATGGAACAAATATGTTCTCATACTAAAAAATGTGTAGCATTTTTTTAATCCTGAAAAAGAAATTAAGGTCTACCCTGAATATGATGGTAGGTAGGATAAATTAGAACTAGGCAGTTAATAAAAATATGCTGGCCATTATTTTTTTCTTACTGTTTCCACTACTATTAAATAGGTAAAAATATGGATAGTGTTTTAGATATAATAAAATATTGATAAATACCTTTGTGTATTTTTATATAAGAAAATTATTGGTATACCAACCATCAAAAGAAAAAGATTTTGAAGCAATAAATAAGAGTACCCTGCAGTTTTCCTTGTGTTCAATTCCAAAGTTGCTTCCCCTTCAGAGCCCAGTCTTGGCAGTAATCCAATCACGATAAGCGGTCACTCGGGTGTAGACACCTGGCTTGTTTTTTTTAGCACATCCATCACCCCAGCTCACTATTCCAACAAGGTACCAGATATTTCGAGAGTCAGGGTAAGCTAGTGGTCCACCAGAGTCTTTCTAGAAAAAGGAGAGAGAGAGAAAACCATTTTTCATCCTAAGAATGTCCTTTTACCTCTCTACTGGGGTTATCAGCGGCCCCTGAGCATTGAAAACGATCCACCATATTCAGGCTTAGAAACTCTGAAACTATTGGGCTTATTCAAAACCCAGGGAAAAAAAAACAAAAACAAACTAAGCAAACAATTAGAACAGGAACAGAATCATATATATGGAGATCACTTGGAGGATTATCAGCAGGGATGGGTGGGAGGGGGGAGAATGGGGAAAAGGTGCAAGGATTAAGAAGCATAATTGTACAAAATAGACAGGGGAAGGTTAAGAATAGTATAGGTTGGAAAAGCCAAAGAACTTATATGCATGACCCATGGACATGAACTAAGGTGGGAGGATTGCTGGACAGAAGGAAGGTACAGGGGTAGGGGGGCAAAAGGGGGAAAACTGGGATAAGTGTTGTAACCTAATCAATAAAGTATACTTAAAAAAAAAAAAAAAAAAACAGAGAAACTCCAAACCAGGATATATTGTCTACAGCTGCCAAATGTTGGTTTGGGCAGCCTAGAAATTGACCTTAAATTGAGCGTAGCCTTGCCTCTAGAAAAAGTGACTAAGCTGCTCCATGATGAAGCCTGTAAGTAATCCATGACGTGTTTAGATGTTGCATCTCTAGATAAGGAAGAGGCAGTATTGTAGACCTGGTTGCCCAGAAAATACACCAAATCCATTTTATTACCTTGTAGGTATTATTATTTGCATGGATTCCTAGACTAAAAACTCCATGAGGGCAGGGATTGTGTTCACCATTGTATCCCCAGTATCTAGTGTGGTGTCTGGTATAAATGGGGGTTATCAATATATACTATATGTAATGAAATAAGAGGATACTCTATGGAAATCATTAACATAGATAAAAACTGCCATTTACTGAGTACTTTGGGAGAAAATAATTTGACAATATGTCTAGACATACCTGACAGGCATCAGCTTTTCCTGACATATACCCAGCACATAGCATTTCATCTGTCACCAAGTGAGATAACGCATATGGAGCATTGCAAATTTTGTTGTCGATAATTTTCACAAAGGCCTCTTGAAGTATATTTGGAAGGGGACCTAAAGGCAACAAATTCTGCATATTAAGGGGATATTAACTTTGTTTGTTGAGATAAAGAATATCTGTAAAATAAAGCAGATAAAAAGAATAAAGCAGATTCTTTTTGGTCACTGGGAGCCAGGCCAGACCCAGGCTAGATTGGTCTCTTTCTGATATTTATTACAGCGGGCTGCCTCTCACACTTCCACTTTTTCCAATTCTCATTCCCAGAGACATCTGAGAAATCAGTGACAATGCCATGCTTTTGGATCCAGCACTTGGTTTTCTTTTCAACATATTCACTTATTGGTTAATTGCATGAGAGAGTGAGTGATTGATTAATCATTTAAATAATTATTCCCATGAAGCTATTATGTTTTTATGGAAACACTTACCATTCATATACAGCGTTCCCCATCCTGTGACTACAACGCTGTCATTGTCTGAGAGCTTCAGTGTGGCTTCAGGAAGACAAATACTACGAACGTACTTTGAGAAAGAGACTTCTTCAGCAAGCTGCACAAGGGCAATGTCATCATGAACCCCAGCCATGCTAAAATTTTCATGAGAAATAATATTTTGGACTTTTCGTGTCACATATGGTTCATTTACTACAGTTCCAAAGTTGACAGTCCAATCTCCTGAATTATTTCTCCTGGAGGATAGAGTTCAATGAAAACCCATTCAGTTTCTCTGCTACAACAGCATTCACGGTGGTCCTGTCATAACTGTAAGGAGCAAGGTTCCCAAATAACACTGTAAAGCACTTAAATTCTTATTTTTTAAAAAATTGTCTTTGACTTAGGGATGTTATAATTGATGCAGTCACATAAAAATTGTGTTAAGGGCTGTTAGAGCTGTTGGCCTTCTGCAAATCCCCCTAACTAGAGTCACTTCTTCCTGGTACTCCAGCCCCACCCAGTTTCTGAACATCTGACTTGGGTCAGCATCACCTGAGCAGCCTCAGTGGCTGGGATCCAGAATCATGCTTATTGCCAAACAGCCTAGATTTCATGAGCCTATGGAGGCTCTGGAATGACATCTGTATACATAAAATAAAACTGTCCCTTGTTCTCACCCAGTCACCCTATAATATTTACCAATTCAATGCATTGTGACTTCTAATGTAGATTTTATGACCCCTTTCTCCAGTTCTCCATTGAAACTCTTCCTCAGTTTAGAACCTAACAATCTGTGTAACTATTCTTGCCTTCTCTCAAATGACCAGAAGTCTGTGGGGGGTTTTGTTTTGTTTTGTTTTGTTCTGTTTTTTTAAGTTTCAAGACTTTCATGTAACAGTGACATTCCGCAATCCTTCTACTGCCCTAAAACCTCCTGTGACTCCACATGCTTAAGAGCTGCGTTTGTTCAACTCCATTGCCTTAGATTCAACCCAGACTTCACCTCCAGAGATTTATATTTAAGGGTTTAGTGTGATTCTTAAGGATCTACACTTTTAGTAAATCTCCTGGGTGCTCCATAGTCCATGGACTACTTTTTGAAAATTGCATCAGGGGGACAAATCTTGTGAACATTCTTTGTAGGAGACTTGTTCAATAAGTATCTTGTCATTTAGAGATGCCCTGAATCAATACAGATTTTCTAAGCATATTTTCTAACGTTTCAAAATCTTCTCTACTTCCAATTACTCTTTTTGTTTGCTGTCCACAGAATATAACATTTTTTATTCCATCTCAACACATTTGAAGACTGTTTTCTCAACCAAAAACACCTCTTTCCCATCCACCAACCCATCAATCACAGCTTATATTTGTAGAGGCTAGATCAAATTTTGTATCTTCATATCTCAGTTGGATATGCTCTCCTTATTCATCCAATTCCCATAGCTCTTACTTGTGTTGTATATAAGACGTTTACTACGCTATGCTGTTTTGTATCTTAAATATATCACTTTCAAAATTCTTTAACTAGATTGTAAGCTCTGAAGGGCAAGCAAAGTAAGCACTTAGTAACTGGAGTCAGACATACCTGAGTTCACATTCAGTTTCTGTTATTTAAGGGGTCTATGATCTTGGCCAAGTTATATCACTATTTCTGAACCCTAGTTTCCTCATCTCTAAATGTGTTTAATTGTATCTTTATATCTATAAAAGTACTGTTATGATGAAATAAAATGGTATAACTAAAGCACTTACTCTCGGGCCAAAATGGCTATTTAAAAAATGAGAATTGTTTCTATTCACTTTGCTTCACTTTGCCAAATTTAAATGTCCCTGCTTCCCTTCGTTTATGCAGGTAATCATAAATGTGTATGGCCTGGATGAATGTTCAGACATTAGGTTAACCCCCACAGACTACCAAAAATAGGCCAGCACCCAGAACCCTACACTTAGACAGACTTTCACACTTACTTAACAAAGCAGTGAGCTGCAGATAACAGCCACCTGCTGCTGATCAGAGATGCTCCACACTGGTGTTGGCCGTTCCACTGCACACTGGCCTGCCACGGCCACGCCCCCACAAGGGCGTTTTTCCCGTTCACAATTCGGTTGCCTGATGCAACCCTGTTGACCAGTTGCCTCCCACAACCTGAAGAAAAGATTTATTCATACCAAAGTAGGTATCTTTGATTATGCTTTATAAAATATATAACTTAAAACATCATTTAAACCGCTATAGTGATTGTCCAGCATCTCTTAAGTGATGCTATTTCTTTCCTGCAATGTACTGTGATCACAGCACCCCACTCCATCTCAGTTTGGGTAACTTTTACTTATCCTCGCTTCCAGTCTCAAGCATCTTTCATCCACTGACTTTTATTGTATCTGTTATCATTCTCATCTGCCCATGTAAACTGCAAAATCTTTGAAAGTGGAGACTTGCTTCATTAATGTCTGCATCTTGTATGGCATATGCAATGCTGTCACTACAGCCCCCTGTGGACAATGGATATTATATAAATATCCATTGAGTGCATGAATGCAGAGTTATTTTGCAGGGGGCAACATGAGACTCTAAAGAGAATTTATTTGAAAGGTACAGAACTGTTTTTCATAAATACGTTTGATATAGCCTAGTTTTTTTATTTTCTTATTATCTTAAATTATCCTTTTGTTTTTCTTCAATCTTTCTGATTTTAACTTACTCAGAACGATATTCTTAACTGATAATTTCATTCTTTGAAATAAGTTCTTATTGTATTTTCGGGGACAACTTCTTACAAATGTTAAAATTTATACGCCAATGTTTTTAAAAAAGAAATTCCAGATATATATCTGGTATATGCAATAATTTTTAAAGACTATTATGGATTTCTGTAAGATGGATTTCCTAATCCCTTTTAGGAAAACAATGGAGAAATACTTGTGAATGTGTTGAATTTACAATAAAGTTTCTAAACTTACAGTTGTTGGTAAGCATTTCAGCATTAGTCTTGCTGATTTCTGAAATTTAAAAGACATAAAGTTGATAAAATATCCCCAAGCTATTATCTTCAATCCAAGGACGCAAAGGCTAAGTTTTCTAGTGCAGTTACAGTCAATGTTTGACTATTCAGACTATTTCATGTATTATTATCCCTTCTTACTCCTACTTGTTACATTTTGACCATCTTGCCACGTCTCTAGCAGGTGTATGAAAAGGGAAAAGGAGATAAAAAACAAAGTTCTCAATTTTATAATAGTATCAGTAAAATATTTAGTGAGATAAAAAGCTGACATTCTTATTAATAAAAGGACTGGGCATTATCTTTAAAATTCCTTCTCTATGGTAATTCTTATTCCTTTGAAATGCCCAGAATTTTTTATATTGTAAAGAAAAAATTCCAATTAAAAGTATAGTTTATTGGATCGGTCCTGCTCTTGGGGATCATCTTACTACTAAAACTGAATTCTGAAATTTGGAGGATGTAACTTAAATTCAAGTCTCTTTTCTCTGGGAAGAGACTTGAGAGAGAAAGAGAAGAATGTGGAACTACAGGAAGACACACCGGAAAGCACTGACTCTGAGCCCCTGGGACACGGGCAGTCACTAGTGCGACTGTCTTTCCCAACCACTTCCCCCAGAGATTGCACTGCCCCTTTGAGAAGTTCTGCCTTAAACTCAGTTCTCATCAGTGGGCCCTTTGTGGTGGGGTCTGCATTCTGAGTCAAAGGAGCTTTAACTGGCAGCTCACAGCCTTCGTGGCCTTCAAGGACATTGGGATCCACCGTCAGTCTGGAAGAACCACAGAACTGGGTTCCATAACCACATGCTTATCACCTAACATGCCCTTTAACAATACAAGTGAGAGTTTCAAGACCTTTGCAAGAACCTTGAAGATCTATAAAAACTTGATTTTCTGTACTGGGGCAAAGTCCTATCATTTTCTTTCCTTGTTTTCTAGGATATTTGTCCACATAATTTTCTTTCTTTAATACTATTACTCCCATTCTTCCTCAGGGAGCAATGCAAACTTCCTATTCCCAACTTCATTCTTACCTCTACAGTCTTTACACTGAATGACTAAGAAAACCCTAAATTTGTTTCCTGTAATGAGGTCCTGATGAGAACAGAGGGTAGGGAGAAATAATGCTTCAATTAGGACCCTTCACTGCCTTTTCTATACATTAACAACAAACCCTTGCGTGCTCACAGTTTAACCCTCATTTCAATCACTCTTCAGACAAATTCTATGGCACTGCCCCTTCCACTACCAATTCATTGTAAAAGTGACAGATTTTGAGAAGCATATTTTTTCCTAAAACAAAATTTCTGAAACTCTTGGTTTATTTTTTTCCTAATACTCTTTTTTTTAATAGTCCATAAATCCAAGTAATTGAAAATAAGTAAAATACCCATAAGTTTAATGGAAGCTGGAACTGCATTCCAGGATATCATGTTGTCTTTCAGCATCTGAAATAAGAGAGCTTTGATTTCAGTCTTCATGATCTCCCTCTTTCCTGGAGGAAACTTGAATGTCAGCAGCAACTGTACACTTGAACCATTGGAATCAGGGCTAGAAAAAAACATAAATATTCTAGTGTGTTGCTTCTTCAATCTATTAGATGTTTTGTGAACACTTTGAATTTCCCACATTTTAATTATCGTATTTCCTTTACATACAGTAAAAACAATACACAAATATTGTTTCAGTATGTTTAAAATGCAAGGGTTCCCCAAAATTTTCTAACTGGTTCAGAGCTATTGTGCATGGAGAAAGGTGTGAACCACAAACTAGAAATCAGAATACAGGATGGGGCAAAGGTACATTTACAGTGTTCATGTGGAAAATAATATAATAATAAATAATAATAGAATAAATTGTGTTTTGCATACTCACAACTAAAAACTTACTTTTGCCCTACACTGTACCTTAAACGCATAGGAGAAACTGAGTACTGGCAAATAAATGATTAACACGATGTTTTATTATAACATAGTAAAAACCATGTTCACATACAGGTATTTTTTTTAATAATTTTAGATTAGGAGATAAATGAGGACTTAAATGTAGGACTGGGAAGCATTCAAAAGATAACTTCTAAAATATATCAAGAATCCAGTACTAAGCTCCTTTTTATAGTTTCTTATACATGTCTACCCCACTAGACCTGTGCCCTGAGAAATCCCAGAAAACTAACTCTAAAGCATGAAGAGAATCTGCATTATTTATACATTCAGTACATTCTTTTTATTAATCAGGAAAAAATAATTCATTTTGGAAGACTTTCAAACCAAAAGTCATATTAATCACAATTTTTTTCAAAAACCTAGAACTGTATTTTAAATAATTATGGACAATGGAAGAGCCTTTGAAGGTTTTTGTTTGTCTATAGATAAGTTGGTTGGTTGGCACTTGGCCACCTGGATTTTTCATTTGTTTGTTTTGTTTTGGAAATTCAGAATTTTTGGAATAGATATTGGCAATTGCCAAAATACAAGTGCTGTCTTTATTGTACATCCCCTGTGCTCCATGATACCCATTGCCTTACACCCCACCTCCACCCTCGAGCATACTTCAAAGACATATTTAGACAATTGCTATCTTAAATGATTCACTTTGCTCCACAGTTATTGCAGTAATGGTAATACTAAGGAGACCAAAAGAAGATTATTTTAGGATAGGAATGCCAGTTGGATATGGATAGAAGAAGAGATGGCTAATATCTGGGTAGCAAAACATCAGGTTGGAGCCCTTGTTTTCCATAGACTTACAATTATTTTTCATCATAGAAGTTAGACCTGACAGAAACAAACAACCTTGCAATTCCCATTCAGGTATAAGATTACAGTTTGTATGGAACAGTTCCTGTCATGAACAGAAATCTGTTAAATACTGTGTTACTTTAATTTATGGAGAATTAACTTCCTTCCTTCCTACCTTCCTTTCTTCCTCCCTTCCTTCCTTCTGCCCTTCCTTCTTTGCTTTCCTTCCTATCATATCACCTACTTCCCTTTCTGTAATATGCTGAATAAATTTGTACTTACAGAAGTTTGATGACCTGAGAGTTGATATATTCTCTGTATAGGCTAGAATTTTGAAATTCATCAGACATCTGTCAGGAGAAAAAAATAGATCAGCCACTATGTCTATTTCAATCAAATTTATAATGAAATTATAAAATAAATGACTGACTTACCTTAGTCTCAATATCTTTGCTCAGATTTGTGCTAACTTGTGAAGCTGCATTTTTACAACTATCATTGTATGTGACTCCAGAAATATGAAAATTACCTTGGTAATGGTAAATCTTCCCTGTGAAAATAAAGAAATACTCAAAGAATTTTAAAACAGAAATTGGCCTCAAGTCCTTCCATATTTTTATCTCAAAATGAACATTCAACTCAATATTAGCAATAGCTAGAGGGATGGAGAGAGGAAGAGGAAGAAAATGGAGGGAATTAATATCCACTTAGTCTAGAAATGGTGACTACCCAATATCCACAGGGGAATCCCCCTCCCTTCTTCATAGAGAGTAGATGATAATAGATAATAGACATCACTGTTCCTCAGCATCCTCCTCAAAGCAGCAATCCAGGCAGCTGATAGCAATTTACCTGAGTATGCACTAGAGATGAAATCTATTTTGCATGTGTAAACTGAATTCTTAGACTAGTGATTACCCAATTAATCTTTCTAAACACTTCTGATACTGATACAGGAAACATTATAAACACCCCCCTTTACTTTCTGGACAATCTATACCCACTTACACCCTTTCTTATGCCCCATTGCCTATTTTCCTGCTTTCTACTCCTTGAAGTCATTCCCCTAGGACTTCATGCTGCCCTTGCACTTCCTCATAGCACGTGGTGGCTGGTGCTCGGCATGTGTCACTGGTCTCACATTCCCCAATCCTTCCTGTCTCCAAATGCAAACTGTTTCACCTGATATACTAGGCCACCATAATTTAAAACATGACAAGCCTACAGATAGTTCTTACTTCTCATATATGTACTTTTAAAAATAGGAAAAACTAATGGGAAATGGTATCCTATTTTGGTTAAGAATATATTACCCATTTATATATTCTGAGAACAATTGTGCTTTTAAGCTACCTTAAAAGCACCACATAATCTCTAAGAAGGGCTAATAATAGACTGTGAAAAATATGGTATCCTGAGTTGTAATAATTTATTCCCCTAGAAGTCAAGAAATATTATTCAATCTAAAATAAAAATTCATTTCCTCTATTCCTATAGTTTCCTGTATTTTTCTTTATGGCAACCAGTACATATGAAAAGCAAATGCCAGATTCTGTCTGAGAAGTTACCTAAGGTCATTCTGAAAAGTGTAAAGTATATGAAATTAGAGAAACTAAATCAAGCCATGCCACAAATTGGCTGTGACACCTTGGCATATTACTTCAGCCCTCTGGGATTTTTTTTACTAATAACAAAATACTAAACTGCAATAAATAAACTCCAAGACCCTCTTTTGCTTACCATTTTATAATATTAGTCTATAGTTTATCACCAAACAGAAGAGCAAATAACTGGAATCTTTAATATTGTTACATTCAGTATGCTGAATTTGGGTATTTTCAGGTTAGCAGATTAATCTACCGATACCAGATTGAGCCAGGAAGAGTACAGATCTCAACAGTTTGAGGTATATTTACTAAGAGATACAGCAACTCATCTACAAGCCTACTACATAAGCTTCTTTATTGAGCATGAATATTAGTATTAAAGTATTAAATATTTCAATCTTGTCATAGTCCCATCGTTGTTGATACAATTTATAGAGTGGATCAAGGAGGCATCTAATTCAAAAAAATAACAGAAAAGTATTATGTTGAAATAAAATACTAAATAAATGAGAAATTTTAACAAATGAATTTAATATTTATGTTGTTTCTTGACAATTTCTAAGTATAAGGAGATTTAGTAGTAAGAATAAAAATTGAAAATAATTAATACTGACCAACTGCCAGAAAATGAATTAGGAGACCAATAATTACTCCCAAGATTGCCGTCACTCCAAGAAAAATAAGAATTGTCATACATGGTGACCAAGATCTTCTCTGGGATGATATGCCGTACCTATGAAAGCAGGAAATCTGATGATAACCATTCTAAATCTATTTGTTTCTCTTCCAACTTACATAGCATGATATATAATTTATGCATTAGGCCTTTATATTAGCTGAAAATGTAGAAGCCTTAATCACCTCAAAGTGGATAGACCCTAATGCTCATTCTCTTAACCGATCGTATTTAAGTACTATGTTAGCTGCTGGGGGTACAGCTGTGAGCAAAATAAATGTGGTTTTGTCCTCATGTTACAGAGGAGAGATTGATTTTCTCTTTTTATTTATCTAAAGTAAGTTACATAACACTAAGTGTGATCTGATTGTATTTTTCTAAACTGTAGCAACATCATGTACAAGGACATATATAGATTTATAAACAAATATATAATACACCATTTAGAAGTTTCAATTAAATGTGGAAGGAAACATCGTGATGTCAACTGCAGTTACACCATTTATGAGATCATGGGTAGATTTTTTTTCTTTTTGTTCACTTTTTCTTTAACTGTATTTTCTAATGTTTCTACACTAACCATGGATTATATGTATAATATAAACTAACAGATAGTAAAGTTTCATCATCAAAACTAATCAATCAGATGAAAAACAATCAGAAAATACAGTGATGACATCATAGAGTGACCTAGGGGTACAGTTAGGTCTTGTGGTCACTCTTAAGCTAACAAGGACGTTATTCTTTGCAATTTGAAAGACATGATGTCATGAAATTGCTCATTTGAAGTAGAAGCTATAACATTAAAAATATTTCTGATTTCAAATTCAAAACAGCTTCAGCTGTTTCCACAATCTCTTTGTATTCTCCATCATCCTAAACAAAATGTACAAAACAGAAGAGTTTGTAATCAGTGGATATATTTGACAGATTAAATATTTTCTATGAATATGAGCATCTTTTTTTGTTCTAATGCCTGAAGGACCTATTGATTTTTAGGTAAAGGAGATTTGTTTTTGTTTTTGTTTTTGTATTACAATTTTTTTAAACATTACCTTGGGCCACAACCATGCAACTCCACCAGTCTTATTTCCTCTCTGTTCTGTTCTCTGTTCTTACGTCTTATATGTTCTTCCTTATATCTTATTTGATGACTTGTTAATTTGTGTTTTCCAGAACCAAAATCTCTTCAAAGAAACTCCCTACTTCATGTATGCTTTCAACTGAAATTCTATTGTTTACTCTTAAACTCAGAAAAAAGCTATTCTGGCACAGCGTGTCGCATACAAAATCAATCACATTTCAAAAAATATATACAATGGGAGTATTAAAAACAATATTTTAATCTTACTAATATCTGAGAATATGTTTCTTCTAATGACTAGAAGTTCATTGTGATAGTGAGGTCTCAAATTTGTTTTGGATTAGCCAATAATAACTTAAACTGGTAGTTTAGTCTTTTTGAGGCACTCATACATTATGTAGCCTAAATGGCAATCCTAAAGTCACTGAGATAGTTTCTATACAAATATTCACTACATAACAAGTTATAAAATGTTTTTCTATGAAAGCCCTTTTAGATGTTCTAAAGAAAACATTGTTGACTATAGTGCCAATATGGCTTTCCCCATCTCATTATAGATTTCTTCCTGTCATAAACAATTAAGGAGATTCTTTTATATCTAAAAGATCACAATAGTTTATGATTTATTCAACCCTTCCTCTAGTAAATATGATGCATAGACTCTAGGAATTGACTATTTTTTGAATAATAGCTGAAACAATTAAAATGATGCTCTAAATGCCAAAACAAGTTTGCTCTTTCATTTACCAAATTAATTTTTAGCTACAGTTTTTTAAATGTAGAAATTTGCATTCTAGGATGAATCCCTCATTGAACAAAGAGAATAGGTTAAAAATTAATCTTCAGTGAATTTAACCAACTCCATATACTTAACTGAACTATAATCCCCTCACTTTTGGATTGAATTAATGTCAAGGAAAGGCTCATTGGCTATTCTGGCTTAATCAACCATTCACCTTAATCAAATTACAATAATAATATTCATACAAATAATAGTAACTATATTATTCACAACTTTAAAACATCAGTCTTACTATAATTTATCTCACAGTCCATACCAGGTAGTATTTCCTAGATGAGATTTTCTTAAACCACATTCTGATATTGCATTAGCTTAAACTGCAAAACATAACAAACTAGTCTCCATTTATTAAACCTTCCGCTACAGACCATTTGAACTGGATGCACCTAAATCGCTATATATTGAAGAGTATTAATGTAAGATTTCAGTGCAAAAAATTCCCAAATTTTAAAAAGATAAACCTTTTTGTCATAGAGGACTTTAAATCCCTAAGGAGAAAGTTTTGAATTAGAGAAATTAATGATCCAGTGAGTTGAATGGCCTCCTCTTCCAACTTTCTCCTGGAACTCTGGAAAAACAGAGTACCTTAGAAAGGATCTCATTTAAATATTTATGAAATTTTAAGCACTCCCAAAAGTTTGCCAGGTGCTAATTCAGGATGTGTAAAGTAAAATACATTATTCTAAAAATCTATTAAGACCTTTAGAGTTTTAAATTATTTCTATAAAACATTTTTATATTATAAAATATTACTTCAGCTATATTACTAGAGAACAAAAATAGCAGTGTTCTTACAGGTGGTTATAAAAAGAAGTAAGCAAGGTTTTGCTGAAATCTGATTCCTTTTTTCCAACTTTCTGAAACTTCGCTACTTTGCAAGGCCTTGAAATCTCAGAAACAATAGCATATTTCTTGACAGTGTCCAGAAATAAAAATCTGAATTATAGAAAGCAACCAATTAGCACAAAGCTAGAAGATACCCCAGCAACTTAAGTTTTATAGACTAATTTCCCAGACGAAATCCCATTTACCTGTACATAATATTCTGATTGTTGTGGTGGTATCAGGGATGATGGTGGTGATGATGATGACGATGATAGTGATAATAAAAATAAGGATCTTCTTGTGTAGCTATTAAGGAGATCGACGTTTCACAGGTTTATGTGCTGCATTCAGCATTGGTTGGCTGGTTTTTATGGGCTGGGTGACATGTGAAGAACAAGTGAGATGAAACTAGTCTGACTAGTGTTAAAGAATGTCATATTTCTATAGTTTCAAGGTAGGAGTCATCCAGAGAGTTACAAACTTCCTTGACTTGGCCGCTTAGGAAAAAAAAA
>PVJI01028876.1:0-15968 GCA_004026765.1 Micronycteris hirsuta
AAATCTGTACTTTTGACCAACAATTGTCATGGGGGTTTTGTACCGGCCGATACCCGTGGGTGACCGCAACTCGATGCGTGTAAAAATCTCATACCGAGACACGCGGGGAAAGAGAGTCTAGGGCCACGTGACCAATTCCTCCCATCTCAGGAAAAGGCCTCGTGGGTCGCTTCGCCGGGGTTTTTATTAGAGGCTTTAGGACATATTTACATTGGATTGATTATTCATGGGATTAAGCAGAACAGGGATAAATTTACTCATTAGCAGGGCATTAGGATGTAAATTCAGGTCCGGTGGCAGACAGGACCAGGGTAATATATGAAACAGGGCTTAGCAAGCCAGAATTTCTTAAGATACATCTTTGCCAAATTCCCATTAGAGAGTTCCCATTCCACAGATATGATCCACACTTGCCTACATGGGAATTACACAGAGCTGCACTCAAAATGCATAAATTCTCATGACTGTTAACGTGTGTGGAAAACACTGCTACAAACAATCTTAACAAAAACCACCGAGTCCTTAATAGTGTTCCTTAGTATTCCTTAATAGTGTTACTGTGAGTAGCACTACCATCTATTCAGTTGTGCAAACCACAAACTTTTCCTTGTAAATAGTCATCGAAAACTGTCTTGTGTACTATCAGTTATGTGCATTTCTACCTTTCCTGGCCTGACCTTTGTCTAAATTAGCATTATCCAATACCACATAGGTATTAGATAAAAACTTTATCTGAGTGGGCTACTGCAACATACTCCTGATTTGGTCTCTACTTCAGTGTGTTTTTGATAGCTTAAAACCCTTTATGGCTGCTGCTTGCTCTAAAGATACATGCCGAAGTCTTACAGGACCTGTTCCCTGCCTGCTTCTGCACAAGCCTCAGAATGGGTCTCTTAGCCTCGTAGGCATTGAGTTATTTGAAAGCCCAGTAGTTATTCTTGCCTGGAGGCCTCCCCCAAACTTCCTTGTACACTCTTGCTTCAGATCAGGTCTCCTTCCTGATGAGCTTTGTGAATCTCAAAGGAACTGCAAAAGCCATTTTGAAATTTGTAAAGTACAAATTGTAAGGAATGATTGATAAAATACCTATGTACTCTAGAAGAATCACATCCAAAATGAACTAAGGTTTCCAAGAGAAAAAAGTGCTTATGGCAACAGCAAGGATTTTTAAGTGTATTTCTGGCAAGAGCAAAGGTAAATAACGAGTAGAGTGTTTAGTACTTAAGCTTTCTCTCCCTTCTGTCCCAACCTACCCCCAATAAAAAGAAACAAGCTTGAAGGGTCTTCAAAATCTAAAATATGCATATGATGGAATTAAAATCTGAGACAGTAAACTGATTGAAAGGAGTTTAGTTTGCTGAAGTCTCTAAATCCAAATGAATTACATTCTGGGTGCTGAGAGAACTTGCAGATAAGATTTCAGAACTGCTGGGGGAAAAACTGAAAGGTCCCAGAAAAATGGAAATGCACGACTTTCCCAGTTTTTATAGTTTTAAAAAGTTATGTCCTAGAAACTGCTAACAAAATTACTTGACCTAATGAACAAAAGCATTAGAAACCAGCATAGTTTCACTAAAGCACTATTTCTTTAGGAAGCTAATTTGATTATCTCCTCTACACTAGTTATGAGATACAAAACCTTTGACCATAAGCCCTCTGTCTACTAAGAAACATACTTGGATAAACATCATTAGTTCCATCAGCCCTCTAAAGTGATGAGTAACAATGCAGTGTATATACAAGAGGAAAGAGCTGAAATCAATCTCATTACAGTTTATTTTGACGGCGCTGATGAACTGACTGTAGAAATGCATACTCAGCAGGTTATTTAATAAGGTTTTATGGCAGGCATTCTTATGCTTAAATCATTAGTTCAACAAACCAATATTAAATGCTATATGGCACCAAGGGCAAAGAAACAGTTTTTTTTTTTTTAAGATTTTATTTATTTATCTTCAGAGAGAGGAGAAGGGAGGGAGAAAGAGCAATGTATGGTTGCCTCTCACATGGCCCCCACTGGGGACCTGGCCCGCAACCCAGGCATGCGCCCTGACAGGGAATCGAACCGGGACCCTCTGGTTTCCAGCCCGCGCTCAATCCACTGAGCTACACCAGCTGGGCAGAAATAGTTTTCTTGCCTTCAAAGTGAGCACTTACATTCTGATGGGAGAGAGTCTAGTTCTAACAATTGTAGTGTGATATGTCAAATACTGTGATGGAAGGAAAGCAAAGGGTGGCTTGGGAGCATCAGAGAGGGAGGGGCTACTTGAATCTAATGAAGAGATGGGGAAAGATTTCTTAGCGAGGGACCACTTCGACCTAAAGGATACATAGGCGTTACTACATAAGGAAGGAGAATAAAAGACATTCCAGACAGAAGGAATGGTGGAGAGAAGACCCATGAACACCATGAAGGAACTGGGAAATAAACAGCTGAAAATAACGGAAGTGGAGACACCATGGTGGGGTTTCCCCAGAGTCCAGACTAGAGTTAGACATCAGGCCACGGAAAACTGTCTTGTGATGTCACCTTGAGGGTCTCCGGCCATATCACCCTGAACGTGCCCGATCTCGTCTGGTGTTACCTTGAGGAAAATCAACACTACCCCCAAACAGGGACATGTTTTAGTAGTTGGGGTGATTGACTTATTTGTTTGCTTATTATTGAATTTATTGAGTTGACATTGGTCAATAAAATAGTTGGGTTAATAACTGGTTAAACATCATAACCTGGAAGGCTTGATGGGTGGAGGCTATGTCAGCCTGGAGGGATGTCTCTAATGCTACACTGCAGAACCTTGGCTGGATCCTGTTCTCTCCAACATTAACCCATCAAATCAAAGATATGATCTGTATAATCGAAGCAGAAGCCAGTGTAAAAGAGGAGTCCAAAACATCTCAATGGGCTGAAACAATGGAAGAAATCTTTCAAGATAAAAGGCACACTACAGAAGATAATTGTAAAGAGTTAGGTTGAGAAAATTGGAGCTCGATGTCTCCCGAGATCTTTTTACTTCTGAAATTCCGTGATTCTATTTCCAAAGAACATCAATCCTCCTTTAAGTACCTAGGTCTTCTAGTTTCTTGAAGTTCATTTACTCAGCAATAATCTACATAAAAGCACCTACTATTCCTGAAACATAGTAGGTAACGCCTTTTTCTTTTTTTTCTTTCCCCAGTCTGATTGAAAAATAAAGTAGAAAAGAGTAAATCAAAGCAAGCCAGTCAGAGCAGAAAGCTTACATCCCTAGGAAGGTGTCTTCTCTTTCGACCTCAAGTACAGGGACTACATGCTGCATGTTTAATCAGATCGAAGACACCAGCAACCGTGAGACATCGTTACTTTATGTACACTAAAAATAAAACATGCTGCCAAGTACAATTTAGTATTATTGATTTTAAGGCATTCCAAGTTCAGAGATGTTAAAACGTGAAAAAAAGTCACCAGAGAATCTATGAGATATCTCTTTCGGTGAAGAGAAATGATAATGAGCTTCAGTGCTACATTGGCCTTTAAAAATATTATTTCCTTAAAAATTTTATAATCACAAAAAGGTAAACCATAAATATATGATACTCCACTGATAACCAAAGGTTTTGTGGTTTATAGGCAATGAAATGGGCTAATTTGTAGCACTATTTATCATTCTATAAGTTCCTGAATCTGCCTAATTAAGTATGTGAGCTGTAGTCTTTATAAATTGATTGTAGTATAGTAAGGGAATCGGACTCAGAGGAAGCAGCTCTAAAACTCAAAAGTTCATGAGTAAGTCTTTTTTTCCACGGGGGTGTCTGCGTTTCCATGATTGTCAAAATGATTTCACTGGCAAACATTACAGCATAGCTTTGAAAAGACTTGCTGACTAGGTGGATATGAGGGGAGAGGCTGGAGTCTAGGATAACTTCCAGGTTTCTGGCTTGAGCAACTCTGGGTGGTGGTGATACTTATCTGAGAGAATTGAAAGAGAAGAAAAAAAAGGACTTGGAGGAAGATAAGAGCCAGCACCGATCTCCATTACACTCCAGCTATCTTATTCAGGCTAGACATGATTTGCTGTTCTCTGTTGATCAAGATGGATCTGCATGTTGTTTCTCCATTAATGGTTTCAGGAGCATAAACAGTTAGAGCTGGAAGAGATCTTAAAAATCAGTTCACATATACCTTCTCCTCTATTCATCCCCAAATCGGTGTCTGGATTCCCCCTTCATACTCTTCCTGTGAAAGAAGCATCCAGGGAGATTCAATTGTTTAACCTCTCTCAATCTCAATTTCCAAGATTTAAAAATGGAGAATATTATTATCTACCTCAGAGAATTAAATCAGATAATAGATATAAAGCACAGTGTCTAGCAAGTGTTTAATAAGTAAGTCCTTAATAAATATCAGCTTAAAAATAACAATATTGTACAGTTGTGAAATCAATTTGTGTGTAGTGACCAGCAACTTGGAATACATAATATGTAGTATGTGTATTATTTCATAAGATGTCTGTTTGCATTTAAAAGTGGGTATATATGCATATGTGTGTTCTGAGACATAATTTGAAATGTATTACTTTGGGTCAGGTGGAAAAAATCTGAGAAATGCTGCAACACACATTTGTTTTCTTTGCTGATTTTTCTTTTTCTTTAAGATTTTATTTTATTTTTAGACAGAAGGGAACGGAGGGAGAAGGAGAGGGAGAGAAACTTCAGTGTGTGGTTGCCTCCCATGTGGCCCTCACTGGGGACCTGGCCCGCAACCCAGACATGTGCCCTGACTGGGAATCGAACCGGCAACCCCTTGGTTCGCAGCCCACTCTCAATCCAGAGCCACACCAGCCAGGGCACTTTGCTAATTTTTCATATGAAAGCAGACCTTGTTTTTAAAGAGATCATCCCTTTGTCAAAGCCTTGGAAACTGTAAAGTAGGAAACACTGTCTCTGTCAAATATTTTTTTTCTAACTCCCAGCAGTGTTTTGTAAATAGAAGGTGGTACATACACTAGGATAGAACCAAGTACTGCAAAAAGTATGAATAATATAGAGGGTAGTGGTTCTTAATCTTTTCTGGGTGATCAGACTCCTTTGAGGAGTTGAAATTTTGGACCCTCTTTCCGGACCTGCCAAGCACTGAAAATCTCTTCACACTGCGGAGAATTCCTGAAGCTCCACCCATCGCGCTCTAACGATCCACTGACCCTAATTTAAGAAACCTGAAATGAAGACCTTTAATACCGTGTGTGAGGTCGAGAACGAAAAAAGACGTGATTAGATTAATTTTTAAATTCTCTTTCAAATCCTAGGATTCTAGAATTTTGGTCAGGGAGGGCTTAGGCAGATGGAAAGAAGAGTACAGTTTGTTCCGGCCAAAGAATAATGGGGATAACTTTAACATTTCTTTTACCTACGTAAGTCATTTGAATGCCAGCATAATCCTGTATAGATGAAACTGCAGCTCGAAAGGGCTTAACGACACAGCGGTTAGGGTCAGGAAAACAGACTCCAGACACCAAGGTCCGAAAACACACTTTGGAGGTGAAAGTGGGCGGGGCAAACAGCGGGGGGAGGAAGGGGCGGGGTCGCGCACGCGCACCCTCGCATCAGTGCCGACGTCCCCGGGTTTCCTTTCACAGCCACTCTGCCCTTCAATCCAGTACGGTGGCCGACGGGAGCCAGACGCTGGGGATGAATGAAGGTGCTGGGTGCAGGTTGAAACACTCTCCTCCGCTTTCTGTTCCCTTCAGTCTGGGTTCTGCCCTTGTGCGGTGTCCCCATCCAGCCCCCATCGCACCGCTGACCCGATTGGTCCCGGCGTCAGGCTTCTTGCTGCCCGGGTCGACTCGGGGCACAGCTAGGGTCTGGGAATCCAGGTTATCGCCTAGGCCCAATTTCGGACCGCGCTGTGGATTTCTACCGCGCTCCGCCTCTGGGACGCGGAATCCGGGTGGGGTCCCGGGAGGTTGGAGAGTAGGTCTTCAGGTATGAAGCTTCCGCTTCTCAGGCTTCAGCGCGTTCCCCGGTCCCTGTCTGCACCCCGCCTGACTTTTCGCAGCCAGAGGGACTGGTTGGTTCTCGTTACACCGGGGGCGAGACTTCTGGGTGCACAGGGCACCTCTGCTCCATCAGCCCGCCCCTCTGTTAAAAGGCCAACAACTCTTGCCTAAAAGCAAAGCGGCGTTTCTGTCTACGACTGTTACCTTGTTACACAGAATGGCATTGGCTTACTTGTCCTTGTTGTTGTTTTTTAACTCATTACTCCTGAGGACAGAGAAGTGCCCAACTGGGACTCATCATTCTCCAATAGCTGGGTTTATTATTATTATTTTTTTAACCCAGAATACATAGGATAATATTAAGGCCTCCGGAGTTCTGAATCTGGCTTTGCTTTTGGCTGCCAAGGAGATTTACAGGTGCTGACTCTTGGAGTGCGGAAAGAGAAGCCTACCATTCTTTACATAGGTTGGGTAGTCATGTGAAACTGAAGAGGTGCAGAAGAGGAGCATTGTTTAACTATGCCATTCATTTATTTTTATTTTACCTTATGGCACTCATGTGACTGGTGTAATGGAGAAAGCCTTGGACTGGGATATAGTAGAGATGAGGATTCAGCCTTGGCTTTTACTGCTAACTAGTAATATTTCTATAGACTTGTTACTTAATCTCTCTACTTCATATTCCTTTGCAAAATAAGAGTATTAGAACAGGAGGTCCCTAAGGCTAGAGGAGATATTAATATACTGTTTTCTTTTTCATTTGCCAGATAACAGTAGAAACATAGGGAGCCTTTAATTATGTCAGGAACCCATTGTCATCATAGGGGCTTATTACAGATAGACCACATTTTCCAGGGTATTTAAAAAGAGGGGTGCTCGCATGTAGGTGTTACACCCCTACTTTTACTTATTTTTATCATTAGGATCAACAGTGATAATGACTGAGTGTACAAGCCTCCAGTTTGTAAGCCCTTTTGCTTTTGAGGCAATGCAGAAGGTGGATGTTGTTCGTTTGGCATCGTTAAGTGATCCAGAATTAAGACTTCTCCTGCCCTGCTTGGTGCGGATGGCGCTTTGTGCCCCTGCTGACCAGAGCCAAAGCTGGGCCCAGGATAAAAAACTCATCCTTCGCCTTCTCTCTGGAGTGGAAGCTGTCAACTCCATTGTCGCGTTACTGTCTGTGGACTTTCATGCCTTGGAACAGGATGCCAGCAAAGAACAGCAGCTGAGGTAACGTTAATGTTACACAATACGTGGATTGGGATATTTCCTTGGATTCATCAAAGAAGAAGGAATCAAATATTTCTTGGAGCTTTTTGGGCTTTCACTGGGTGTACCTCTCCAGAAAAGAGAACATTGAGAGCCTAAACTTTGGGGAGCGTTTTACTTATTTTTTTTCTATTTATAATTAAAATTCTTTTGAATTCCATATTATAAAATGTTGCATAGAGAAGTTTGACTATTTATACACTAATGTATTCAGGCTAAACTGATTAGGCCAGTTACTCTTGGTGGGAACTGGGTGGAGTAAGTTCCCCTCCAGTAGAAGGATTTATTGGAATCAGCTGGGAGGTTTTTAAAAGCTTACATCGATTCCCCCAAATTCTGGGAAGATGTTTTGTTTTTCCCTGCTCATTGGGAATCCAGTAGTGAGCCACTGTTGTTAGTGGATGTGGGTGTTAACTATCATTTATGATGGAGTCTTTGCATCGGTTGTGAGTTCGTGAAAGAAACTAAATAGTATTTCAGAAGTAATATGTTCATGAAATGTGTGAAAAGATTTCATACATTCTTTTGTAGATTATTTCAATAAAAGATAACTTTTCTGCTCTCATTTCTGTGCCACTGTTCTCTTAATTGCTGTTTTACACATTTGTGCTTTTTTAGGCATAAACTTGGAGGAGGCACTGGAGAGAGCATCCTGGTGTCACAGCTTCAGCACGGTCTGACATTAGAATTTGAACACAGCGATTCACCTCGTCGATTGCGTCTTGTGCTTAGTGAGCTGTTGGCAATTATGAACAAGGTATATTTATTTTATTTTTTTAAACCTACTGTAACTTTTTTATTGTTGTGCAATTACAGTTGTCCTCATTTTCCCCATTACTCTGCCCCACCTCCCACATGCAGTCCTTCCTCCCTCCCTCCTTACCAGCGCCCGCCCGGCTTTGTCCATGCGTCCTTTATATATGTTCCTGATGACCCTTCCCCTGCTTTGCCCTGTTATCTCCCTCCCCCCTCCCCTTTGGTTACTGTCAGTTTGTTCTTTATTTCCATGTCTCTGGTTCTATTTTGCTTACTTGTTTGTTTTACTGATTAAGTTCCACTTATAGGTGAGATCCTAAGGTATTTGTCTTTCTCTGCCTGGCTCATTTCACTTAGCATACTCTGCCCAGTTCCATCCATGCTGTCGTGAAGGATAGATGTTCTTTCTTCCTTTCTGCTGCATAGTATTCCATTGTGTAAATGCAGTTTTTGATCTACTCATTTACTGATGGGCACTTAGGCTGTTTCCAGCCCTTGGATATGTAAATAGTGCTGCTATGAACATTGGGGTGCATAGGTTCTTTTGAATTGGTGTTTCAGGATTCTTAGGGTATAATCCCAGCAGTGGAACTGCTAGGTCAAAGGTACATTTATTTTAATCACAGCTCAAAATATGCATGATTTGATGTCTACGTATAGAAGGTAGAAAAAGAGGCAAGAAAGCAGACAGGATGTGTCCTCTTCTACACATATTTCTATTTGTTATGTGTTTGCCGTTCTAAGGCTTGAAAGGATGAATGCCTGCCTTAACGGCTTTCTTTCTCTTATTACTGTTTTCTTTCATTTATGCCTAATCTGTATTTTCCATCAGATGAATTTTTTCAGTATGGAGTTCCTACGATGGCTTCTTCGTAGTCAGTTACCAAATTCGATAATACTTCTAAAGGATACAATTTCCCCCATACAGTGTGATGTATAACTGAAAAATGTATACAGTTCCTTCAGACACTGAATGAGCTGTGATTACCTCTTATATAGCAGTGAGTAGGGAAAGTCAAAGCTGTATCAATGTAGAGTCAGTGGCTAGCCTCCCTCGCCAGGTGACTGAATTGTTCCGTATGGTAATGAAGACTGTTCAACTTCTCATTTCACCAAAATGGTATATTATTTTAGGTCATGGGCTCTTGGGTAAAATTATGGTTAGTTGAAACTCTAAATTTTAAATTTGTGAATGTCAGGGGTCTACCACGCAAAGAACTGGCTCTTCATACTAAGATGGCTTAAATGAGATGAGGCCCAGAGTCTTAGAGGAAAAGTTATTTTCACCCTGGCAGGTATGGCTCAGTGGACTGAGTGCTGGCCTGTTACCCAAAGGGTCACCAGTTTGATTCCCGGTTAGGGCACATGCCTGGGTTGAGGGCCAGGTCCCCAGCTGGGGGCGCGTGAGAGGCAACCAATGGATATATCTCTCACACATCGCTGTTTCTTGCCCTCCCTTTCTCCCTCCCTTCCCCTTTCTCTAAAAATAAGTAAATAAATTAAAAAAAAAGTTATTTACTGTTAGAATTTCAAGGTCAGTTAATTTATAATAAATAAAGTTTAGTTTTATAAATTGTGGAGAATAAAACTAAATTCTGTTTCCAAATAAAATACTTGGTAAGGGGTAGGGGTGATGTTCATCAGTTTTAGGTAGTTTTTATGATAGGCTACAAATATTTTAAAAATTTCTTTTGATCACTGTTATTTTCTTCTACTCTTTCATACTATACTGAAAGTCTTTAATTTCAGCCAATATTTTCCCCACATCTTTTTCTCTAGCCTCACTTGATTGCTCTAATAAAATAAGTGCCCTTTCTCTCATGGGAGGTCCCCAACTTTTCAGTTCAGCACTCTTCAGCATCTGGGAAACGTGATGAAACTACAGTAGGAAATTTTTTAAAAAGTTAGTACTTTCATTAACTTTTTATTCTTTGTTTTTCTCACAGTTCATTTGGAATTGAACATGAATTTATATTTGTTACACTGCTTTAAGTTTACAGTTTTTTGGCTTTTTTCAGCTACAACTTAATGTAGGTAGCATTTCTAGTCTATTTCTTTGGTTTCCCTTATCTTTAATTCCAGATTTCTCCAAATATTTATATAGACATAAATTATAGAGACCCATACTACCATGTCTGAATAATTAATGTGACTGCTAATTGGTTAAATTGATTCAACTTAATGGAATACTGTGTATTCTGATGCCGTAAATATATATATTTTTTATTTTTTATTATTTATTTTTAAAAAAGATTTTATTTATTTATTTTAGAGCAGGGAAGGGAGGGAGAGAGGGAGAGAAACATCAATGTGTGGTTGCCTCCCGTGCGCCCCCTACTGGGGACCTGGCCTACACCCGAGGCATGTGCCCTAGACTGGGAATCTAACTGACAATGCTTTCGTTCGCAGGTGGGCACTCAATCCACTGAGCCGCACCAGCCAGGGCATATATATATATATATTTTTTTTTTAAATTTTTATTTATTTTTAGAGAGAGGGAAAGGGAGGGAGAAAGAGAGGGGGAGAAACAGCAATGTATGGTTGCCTCTCACATGGCCCTCACGGGGACCTGGCCCGCAACCCAGGCATGTGCCCTGACTGGGAATTGAACTGGGACCGCTTGGTTCCCAGCCCGTGCTCAATCCACTGAGCTACACCAGCCAGGGCTAACCAGGGCATATATATTTTAAATTAAAAAAAATATTTTATTGATTTTTTTTTTATGAGAGAGACATTGATTTGTTGTTCCACTTATTTATGCATTCATTGGTTGATGCTTGTATGTGCCCTGACCTGGGATCAAACCTGCAACCTTGTGGCATTGGGATGATGCTCTAACCAACTGAACTACCTGGCCAGGGCCTGATGCAATATACAAGTATTAATGACATATTAAGAAACATGGTGTGTAAACGCAACAAATAATTATAAAATTAATATGGAATTTAATTACCCGAATTTAATAGTTCATCTTTTCTTTCTGATGAAAGGTATCTGAGTCCAGTGGAGAATTTTTTATCAAGTCATCTGAACTGTTTGAGAGTCCAGTCTATTTAGAGGAAGCTGCAGATGTACTTTGTATTTTACAAGCAGGTACTGTAATGAGTGCTAAGATACATTTTGGATGTAGTTTTTTTGTTAAATGATACTGTATAACTTCTTAACCTTGAAACTACCTTAAAAGGTTAAGTCAAAAATGACTAATAGTAGGACAATGATTAAGTAAATTATATTTCATAGTATGGAATATTACATAGCTAATAAATGGTGTAGTTGAAGAAATTTAATGATTTTGGAAAATGTTCACAGTGTGTTAAAATGAAAAAAAAAGCAAAGAGCAAAATGGTTCGTAGAGTATAATCCCACTTTTGTTAAACATTAAAATGAAATAGTTTAGATTATTAAGTGAGTGAGGGGACGAGAGCTAGTTTTATAACAGGTATGTGTGGTCAGATTTAAAGGTTGGCAATAGTTGGGCTTGGTGGCAGCTCACCTGTCATTCCAGCTCCTGGAGAGGCTGAGGCCAGTGGGCCATGGGTCCCCAAGGGCTGGGAAATACAGCTCTGGGTAGAGCAGGCATCCGCACTGGGCTTGGCACTAGCACAGGGCTCCTGGGGGGGGGGTTCCGGGGGTACCCCGTTGTTTAAGGAGCGGGGACCCAGCTCAGGCTGAACACGGAGCAGCCACACTCCCCGTGCTGGACGGTGGTGGGGCCGCACCTGCGGTGATGCCACAAGTTCCGCCTGGGCGTCCAGGGAATCCTGGTCTCTTTTCTTTACCTTCCCTTTTCAGGGTGTCATTTTTAAAGCTCATTATTCCCCAGCATTATTCTTGCACACAGCGGACCACCTGACTCCGCTAGTGGGGCAGTGTACGCACTACTGTTAAAAATAAAAAGATATGGCACATAAAAATGCAAAGAAGATTTTGAGGGAAATAACTCTGCTGCACTGTAGCGGTGGCAATGTTCTCTGTTGTGCTAACACAGTAGCCACTGGCCACGTGTGGTTATAGGATACTCGAATGTGGCTAATATGACTGAGGAACTGAACTATTTTTCAATTTCACTTAATTTAAATTTAAATAGCCACATGTGGTTGGTGGCTGTCCTACTGGACAATTCAGCTCTAGACTATGAAAATAAAATGCCTTAACTTAATTGCTCTTAAGTGTCATCAGTGAAATATCAAGATGTTTAATGTATAATGCAAGGAAATACCACTCCCTAGTAGTGACGCTGACTTTGGTTTCTCGCAGAGCTCCCCTCTCTGCTTCCTATAGTCGATGTAGCTGAAGCCTTGCTGCATGTCAGAAATGGCGCCTGGTTCTTGTGTCTGTTGGTGGCCAATGTTCCTGATAGTTTCAACGAAGGTAAATATGATTTAAAAATGGGATATTGAAGAGATTTACTTGGGCATGTAAGGACCTATTTTTGAGCTTTTAAGAAATACTTAGGGGCTTTTATTTGATATTTTACCTTTTGTAAGTTTATAAGTGAGTACTAATTGTAGAAATGTTGAGTTTAGAAATTTCAAAATTGTTTTGAGATGAACAATTTAAGTACAGTGAGTATGTAGCAAAAAATTTGTTTGCTGTTAGTCACCAGTGCTGTCATGGGACAGCAAGAAATACCAAAGAACTGGAAGATACGATCTTGTGTTAGGGGAGCAAGAGGGAGAGAAGATGTGTATCGGTGAAATAGCCCGAGGGCAGCCAGTGCGAGGTGTGTGCCGTCAGGAATCCGGCAGTTACACCTTGTTTTCCAGCCTTATTGCTGTTAGTTCACAGCAAAATATAGGGTAGAAATTGAGAAAAATCAGCTGAAATTTGGACATCTACTCCGAACTACTAGTGATTGAGAATTATTATTTGGGTCTGAATGCTATAAAAATAAAAACATTCATTGAGCAAGGTATTTGCGAATTGGGAGCCAGGGAAGAATAAGCACTGGACTTGGGGTTGTAATTTCTGGATTTGTCACTTACTCTGTGTGACTTCCATGAAGATACTTAACTTCTCATCTGTAAAGTGCAAATATTGGTAATATTTTCCTTACATTCCTAAGAGATTTATTGAACATCACATGATATGTAAAAGTCCTTTGGAAGCTGTGTCCTTGCTGATTTTCTGTGTACTTCTTCTGTCAGTCACTGAGAGAAAGGTGTTGATGTCTGCAGACATTCGTGTATTTCTCCTTTCAGTTTGACCGTTTTGCTTCGTGCGTTTGAAGCTGTTATTGGGTCCATGTACATTTAGGATTGCTATATCTTTTTGATGAATTGAGCCTTTTCTTTTTCATTATGGAATGTCCTTCTTTATCCCTGGTAATAGTCCTTCTTTTAAAGTCTCTGTTATCTGATATTAACACAACTGTATCAGCTTTCTTTCTCTCAGTATTTGCATGGTATATAGGTTTTTCCATTTAAAAACATCTTAATCTGTCAGTTTCTTTATATTTAAGGTGGGTTTCTTGTTGATGGGTGGTTTTATGGACAGGTAGATCTTTTAAAAAATTCAGTAACAGTTTGCCTTTTTAATTGGCCCATTTAGATTATTTACATAGATGATTTAATGTGATTATTATGGTGGTTAGATTTAAGTCTGTCATCTTGCTGTTTGTTTTCTACTTGTTTCTTCCATTTCGTCTTTTTCCTTTCTTTATTTGGATTGAAATTTTTTTACAGTTGCATTTTATCTCACTGCTGTCTTATTAGCTATACTTCTTTATTTCTTTTTTCTTTGCATTTGTTTGTTTGTTTATTTGCTTATGTTTGTAGGGTTTATAGTATTCATCTTTAAGTTTTGGCGGTCTCCTTTCCGATGATTTAAACCACTTCACATGTAATGTACTGTACTTCTGTTTATGCCTCTTGCCCTTTGTGCCATTGCTGTCGTAGATTTTACTTCCACGTGTGTTATAAAACTCATTTGTATAAAGTACATATAAAAGTACATTTTTATTACTTTTGCTTTAAAGTGGTAATTATATTGTAAAGACTTTATAAACACAAGAGAAAAACCTCTTCTTCTTTATCCACATTTACCATTTCTTGGTGCTCTTCATTTCTTTTTGTAGTCCACGTTTCCATCTGGTATAATTTCCCATTAGCACAAGGAACTTTTTTAAAACATATCTTATAGTTCAGGTTTGCTGGTAACAAATTTTCCCAGTTATTTTGTTTAGGTGTTATTTATTTACTTTTAGAGAGAGAGGAAGGGAAGGAGAAAGAGAGGGAGAAAAATATCGATGTAGGACAGATAAATCAATTGGCTGTGTGTAAAAACGCCCCCTACTGGGGACCTGGCCTGCAACCCAGGCGTGTGAACCAGAGACCTTTTGGTTCATAGGCTGGTGTTCAATCCACTGAGCCATACCAGCCAGGGCTTATTTTTATCTCAGGAAAAAAAAAAACCCAAAACTCATTTTGCCTTCATTTTTGAAAGATACTTTCATTGGGTATAAAATTTTAGGTTGACATTTTCTTTTAACTTTTTCAAGATGTCATTATATTCTCTGTGGTAATTTTACCTTTCTTTCTCTGTACATAATGTTTCTTTTTGTCCTCTGGATACTTTGTTTATTTTTTTATTTCTTCTGGCTACTTTTAAGATTTTTCTCACTATCAGTGGAGTTGAGTTTGGGTTTATAGTTTTCATCAAATTTGGAAAAACATGTTTTTGTTTTCTATTCTCTTTCTCTTTCTGGGACTCCCAATTACAAGTGCGTTTGACTACTTGATATTGTCCCACAAGTCACTGTGCATTTTTTATCTCTTTTCACTCTTTGCTTAACTGGCCAATTTTTGTCACTATGCTTTCAGGTGATCCTTTTGTTCTGTGGTGTCTAATCTGCATAAATGATTGATTCTCAAGGCTGAAAATATTTTTTCTAACATTTTACTTACAAAGCTTAAAGTAATAGGGACCATTCACTATTCAGTTTGTAGGGGCTTGATCAAAAATGGAGAACGACAAGATGAAGAAAGTCTTGGAGGAAGACGCAGGACAGACGCCTTACGCTTCTTATGTAAAATGAATCCTTCTCAGGCCCTCAAAGTCCGAGGCATGGTGGTAAGAGATCTTATTTTTATGAGACAAAAGGCTTTGTATTAGGACTAGGAACTTTTCCCAAGATGGTTTTAGAGTGTTGTAGAAAATTGTAATTATATGTACTGGATGTATTACTTTCCTCTTTTGGTTTTTATGTTTTGTGATACATCTTCCTCTAAACTTTGGAGGCTTTAGATTCTGAAGCATCCTGGCCCTTTTCCTTATGATACTGAGTTTAATTTGTTTTCTTTGCTGTGTTAGGTGGAAGAATGCCACTTGCCAGGCCTTGGAGTAGCTTTGACATTGGATCATACTAAAAATGAAGTCAGTGAAGATGGAGTGAGTGACTTGGTTTGTTTTGTTAGTGGTTTGCTTCTTGGAACAAATGCGAAAGTCCGGACTTGGTTTGGAACTTTCATCCGAAATGGACAGCAGGTGAGGGATAAATATCTGTACAGGCCAGTAAGGATCAGGATATTTGGGCAATCTGTGAAATAAGAAGAAACATTTTAGAATGATGTCATTAGACCAGTGGTTCTTAAACATCTTAGCCTCAGGACCCTCATAACATTTTACAAAGTCATTGAGGATACCAAAAAGCTTTCGTTTATGTGCTTTTATCTGTTGATATTTACCATATTAGAAATGAAAACTGAAATAGTTGAAATATTTATTTAAAAAAATAATAATACTATTATGTGTGAACCTAACATTTTGTTTTAAATTTATTTATTTTTACAGAGGGGAAGGGAAGGAGAAAAAGGGAGAAAAACATCAATGTGTGGTGGCCTCTTGTGCGCCCCCTATTGGGGACCTGACCCACAACCCAGGCATGTGCCCTGACTGGGAATCGAACCCATGACACGTTGGTTCACAGGCTGGCACTCAATACATTGAGCCATATGAGCCAGGGCTGAA
>PVJI01028877.1:0-15990 GCA_004026765.1 Micronycteris hirsuta
AGTCTGCATTCCCACCAACAGTGCAGTAGGGTTCCCTTTTCTCCACATCCCCTCCAACAGTTATCTGTTGCTTTGTTGGTGATGGCCATTCTGACTGGTGTGAGGTGGTATCTCATCGTGGTTTTAATTTGCATCTCTCTGATGGCTAATGATGTTGAGCATCTTTTCATATGTCTCTGGGCCCTCTGTATGTCCTCTTTCGAGAAGTGTCTGTTCATGTCTTTTGCCCATTTTTTAATTGGGTTTTTTGTCTTCCTGGAGTGAAGTCGTAAGGATCCAGAGTTTTGCAAGAGTTTTTATACATCGGGTAGGGGGAAGAAGGATGTAGCTATTCTGAGAGGATTTACATTAGCTATAGACAAAGGGGTGGGAGAAGGCGAAGTGACCCCAGTTCTGGGACAGGCACAGAGCCAGCAAGGAAGCAGTGTCCACTCCTGTGGAGGAGCCGTGGGCAGCAGCTGGGAAACTTCATGCCTAAATGAGAAGCAGAGACTCCTAGGGTCTGATGGTGCCTGGTGGTTCTCTTGTTTAGATAATCTCTAAAACCACCACCTGGAAACTAACCCAAAATTCCAACAGATACACAGGAATGTGAGCAGTCTTTTGTTAGAGCTGATCCACAGCTATTAACAGGCTAACTGTTCTGTCCTTTCTCTCACTCTCCAGCCACTATAATTTTAATTTAGAACATCTCAGAACTTTTTCTTGCCAAAGCACATTAATAGACAAACCAATGGAACAGACCAAAAGCCCAGAAATGAAAAGAATTTATAGAAGAATTTAGTAGATGATAAAAGTAGCATTTCAAATTAGTAGTAAAAATGATGAATATCCAAGTGGTGCTGGGATTGTTGCTGGTGGAAGTGGGGCTCTTTAAAGGGATTGAGAGAAAAAAGTTTCATCAACCCATGCATGGGAGATTGTGGTGTGGCAAGGTTTATTTTGGTGGAAGGACTGCCCCTCTGTCCTATCTCCATCTGTCCCACTATGGAAAAAGTCCACCTGTGTCTTCAGCAAGGTCAAAATAAAGGCCAGTGTCCAGTGTCACATTATTATTATTATATTATCCTCACCTGAGGACATTTTTTCATTGCTTTTAGAGAGAGAGAGAGACAGAGACAGAGACAGAGAGAGAGAGAAACATCGATGTGACAGAGAGACATCAATTGGTTGCCTTCTCATATGCTCCCTGACCAGGGATGGAACACACAACCTGCAACCTGGGTATGTGGGGAATCAATTGGACCCTCATCCTTTTGGTCTATGGGATGATACTCTAACCCACTGAGCCACACCAGCCAGGGCTCTGTGTTATATTAAAGCTTAGTCCAGTCCAGTCTTTGTCACTGTCTGGCTAGCTTAGCTGTGTTCCCGCCTGCAAACTGTTCCTGTGCTGTGGTATCTAGGCTCCCACCTGGAGCCTGCATTTGAAATCCGGCAGCCATCAGCCATGTGACTGCTAGGGCCACATGGTTATGAGAGAAAACTCTCGAGTGCATGGGGCAAGTGTGGATCACTGAGAGAGAAAGTGTGCTTTTTTTGCTCCTGGGATTATATTATCTCGGGTTTAGGACAGATCAAGAGCTTTTTCGAAGTAACCAATCAACTTCCCAAGCTTTGGCAGGCTTCTGAGGTGTCCGCCCCCTAATTAGATTGAAATTCCTCTATGGTCAAGCACCTCCCCTTGCACCATTTTGATTTCTGTTATGCATGTGCATACCTTCCCCTGTCCCCCACAGCAATCTGGTGCCAGAGTGGGGAAGGGAGGATGTTAATCCTTGGTGGGGCAAAGCTGTGATTTCCTGGAGTGTATGAAGCTGTAGCTTCCTGGTGAAGCAAACAGGCTTATGCTCCGTGGTTGATTGTGCTCAACGATGTTCAATTCCCATTCTTTCCTTCCTTATTAATAATTGGCTAACTATCTACAATAATGGGATAACTGGGTTTCTGTTTGTGGGGGAAAAATAGGTTACATTCCTATTCCACACTTTACTTTCAAATAAATTCCAGCCCTGGCTGGTGTGCTTCCATGGATTGAGTGCTGGCCTGCAATCTGAAAGGTCATCGGTTCAATTCCCAGTCAGGGCACATGCCTGGGTTGTGGGCCAGGTACCCAGTTGGGGGTGTGCGAGAGGCAGCCAATTAATGGTTCTCTCACACATCGATATTTCTCTCCCTCTCTTTCTCCCTCCCTTCCCCTCTCTCTAAAATAAAGAAAATCTTTAAAAATATATATTCCATATAGTTAAAGATATAAATATGGAAAATGACATAATAAAAGAACTAGAAAAATGACAGAATTTTTAAAAATCTCATAGAGGGGAAGGCCTCTCTCAGTATGATGTAAAATGCAGAAATTGTAAAAGAATTGATTAAGTTTTACCAACACAGAAATTTGAAATTATTTCATGATAAAAGTGACCCAAAATAGAACCAAAGACAAATAACAAAGTGGAAAAACATTTGCAATTCATATTACAGGAAAAGTTAATTTCCTTAGTATATATAGAGTTTTCTACAAATCAAAAAGAGAAGGATGAGACTAATACAATAGACAAAGGGCCAAATGGCGTGAAAGGCAGTCTACACAGAACACTATATAGACTCGTTAAGGCTCTTAAACATACGAAAAAATGCTCAACTTTATTCATAGGAGAAGTAAAGTTACAATGTCTATGATTACAATACCTGCTATTTTTAACCTATCATTGAAAAGATGTAAAATCACTCTCAAATACAACAGAAGGCAATTTGGCAGTATTTTTCAAAATTACAAAAGCACAGCTCTTTAACCTAGTAATTTTACTTCTGGAAATATATCCTACAAATATACTTGCATATGTGCCAATTAACTATGTACTGCAATGTTATTATAATAGTAAAGAACAGGAAACAATTTAAGTGTTCATCAACAGGTTAATAAATTGAGGTATATCCATACAGTGAAGTACTGTGCATTTGTAAAATACAACCAGAATGCAATTCATGTTTGCATTTGCATAGTCTCTCTCTGGAAGGACAGGCAAGAAACTGGTAGCAGGGGTATGGCCGAGGAATAAAACTCTATTGTGCTTTTCTAATTTTGCACCATGTATATTTGTTACCTTTTAAAAAATAAATAAAATACATTTTATGTGTAAAATATCTTAAGAAGAAATAGAAAGCATAGACATATTATGCAGTGGATACAAACATTGTGAATGTTTAAGATAAAACACAAGAGTTCAAGGGCATTTCAAGCAAAGATGACCACGTTAGATTTTGACCTAGACCTAGAGGAATGAGAGTAACAAATGAAATCTCAAAGTTGCCTGGGACCCTCAGGGGAAAAGTGCAAAAAGCACTGCTTTCCAAGATAATAGGGCACGTGGCAGGACATGAGGGAAATACTCCCTTGGAACTTGGAGGTTACCCTCTGAGTCCTGGAAAACAAAACATTCTAAGTATTTAAAACAGAGGACATTTAATTCAAAGAATTGCTTTACAAAAGTGTTGACAGAGATAAAAACTGAAACAAACAGTAAAGTAGCCCAGAACTGAGCAATAGCAAGAAGCTACTGCCACTCTTACACTGGAGGAACAGAAGAAAGACACACCTTGTTACCAGATCCCAGGGGCTGGGATCATCTGCTAAAAGTTAGAGCCAGGTAGGTTGGAGGAGACAGTCTAAGGTTGGGAGGTGGGGTTGGGGATGTGTACTCTGGCTTGGGGTGGGTACACTCTGGCTCTTCCCTCAGTCCTTCTAATCTCCAGAAGTGCCTCCCATTGTTGGAGCCTAGCAACTCAGCCTGGAAGCCAACCAGCACAGCAGTCCAGGCCATGCAGCCTTCATGGGGTCAGGCCCCCACTGGCATGCTGCAAAGATGAGGGGAAAGATGAGAAATGGACTTGAGGGCAAAACAGTACCAGGATCAGCACAGAGAAATAAGGAAAAAAATAAAAACGCAATTAATGGATCTATCCCTTTGAGAATGATCAACTCAGGTTGCATACACAAATGTGGGTTTCTAGAACTGCAACATTAAGGTCCAGGCATTTGCCTCCAATTGTCCTTTATAGCTGGTTTTTCCAAACTAGATCTAATCCTGGACAATTCAGTAATCTAGTTGTTCTATCTCTTAAAAGTATTTTAATCTAGAATGGCACCTTTTCTTGATTTGGTGAAGGAAAAGGCCAGTTGTCCTATAAAATGTCCCACCTTCTAAATCTGCTTACTGCCTTTTGCTTGCCTTTAGCTTGATCTCCTAGCTTATTCTATAACCTTGATTAGACCAGGTTAAACATTTTGGGTAAGAATACATCATAGGTAATGATTTCTACTTAATGTTGGAATCCCAGCAGGAGATGCATAATATCTGACTGTTCTTAGTATTACTGATGCTGAGTTACCACTTGTTAGGTCAGAGTCACTCAAGAAACCAGACGGACGCAGCGAGCTAAGGAGCAAGGTTTATTAGCGGGAATAAGAGGGAAAGTGGGGCCAACCTAGGGAGGTTGGGGAGCCAACCAAGGGAGGTTAGGACTCGTTCTGTTGTTCTTAGGGCAGGGTTTTTAAGTGCAAAAACCTGTGAAGAGTAACTGGTTGGGGTGTCAGGGTCTGATTGGCTAGAGCGGGTTGCTGGGTACTATTTCTGCTGACCATTGTTCTTGATACATCTTGTCAGGCTCAAGTTAAAGCTGCATCCTGTCATGCCGGATAGGCAGACCCCAATCTTAGCTGGGCATTTGTTTGTTCTGGGTAGGGTCGGCAGGCAGTTTCCCAAGGTACAGTTTCCTGCCCGGTGATTTTCCATTCCTCCTAGGCCTGCCTAGGTCTGTCACCACTGTACTGAGGTGGTAAAAGATTGATAACTTCGTTGTGCAATTAACTTTTGTTTTAGGACCAGGAAGCTTTAACCTTGTTAAAGCTCAGTTTCCTCATCTAAAATGTGAATAATAGGGTTATTAAGTGGATTAAATAAATTAATGCATTTAATGCACTTGGGGCATAGTACACATTCAAATAAAGTAGCAACTATTATTTTGGTTCCATTTCCACCACCAGAGTATGAAGCAGAAGAATCTAAAGCTCCTCCTCCCTAGTTCCATTTTGCAGTCTGATAAACCAGGCTGGAAGTTCACCCCTGTTGTTAGAACAGGTTATATCTGTGGACAAGTTACTTCTATCAATTTAAACCCCACAAGTAAGAATTACTACCCATATTTTTCAGAGGAAGAAACTGCACAAGCAGCAGAGCTAGGAAGCGGCGAGATGAGATTTGACACTAAGGATTCTACTCTCTCCTGCAGTTAATGTGACTCAAAAAAGACACGCCATGTAAAACGACTTGCACCTGGCTTTATTGCTTTAAGCGACTGATTTATTTCTCAGTTGTCACTTTCTTGGCAAGTTTTCTCTATTTTAAAGTTGAGCTCCATCTTTCCTGGTTCATTTTTCACCCGGCATAGAACTTGGCTCCATCTAACCTAATACATACCGAATGTATTATTGTCTTCCCTAACGCGAACGTCAACTCCATGAGGACAAGGATGTTTGTTTTGTCCACTGCTGTCTTCTCAGTACTTAGAGCAGAGCCTGGCAGGTAGCGGGCATTTGTGGAGAGAATGAATAACACGCTTCAGGAAGCATCAGGAATCAAGATGAAATAAGTGCGCGTGGATTGAACCTCATAAGGACCCTTAGTACTTCCGCCTTCCTGTTGGCGGCAGGAAGGAAAGAAAAGCCGCGCGCCACGACTCGGCCACAGTCGAGGGGGGGGGGGAAGGCGCAGCGCCGCTCCGCACACTGATTGGATGACTGGGAGGGTTTCGGCAGTCTCGTTGTAGCCCTCGATTCCGCGGCGTCGGCGCTTGGTGTGTGCGTCATTTCCGGTGTTGCGGAACCGAGTGGCCAACGGCCTGGAGAAGAACATGCCCAAGTGAGTGGGGACTTGAACCTGGGGGCTTTCGCGGTCACAGTCACTAATTATGGGCCTGTGGGGCTTCGCAGAGCGGGTTCTGGCTCCTCTAGCCTCTACGGAAACGAGAGAGTCTGAGAAGGGGGGAGAGCGGGGGTTCTAGATACCGCTTTTAGAGTGTGGAGGTCGACTGCGTGTGGAGTAACAAAAAAGCCTGATTTACGCCAGGACGCTTTGTTTGACGTGTTTGAATCATTACTAGGCCTTTTATTTTATTTCATTTTTTTTACCTTAAATGAACAGCACTTCGGTGGATGGGCATCTATTAAAGGGTTGTCATCTCTTGTTCTTTACGTTTCATCTCTTTCCAGGTTTTATTGTGACTACTGCGATACATACCTCACCCATGACTCTGTAAGTAGTGTTTCTTTTCAGTTTCAAAAAACCTTATATGTAACAAATTAGATATTTTTTAGGTGTAAGTTTATGGTTTTCTTCTGCTAAGGTTTAAGGGCCTGTGCTGGGAGAAAATAATTGGAGGTGTTTATTTTTCTACCTTTCCTGTAACCGTCTTCTGAATTTGAGGTTATTAGTCTTCCAGCAGTCAGTATTTTCAGTGGAGACCCAAAATAATAAAGCTTTAGCAAGTTTGAAGATGGAAAAAAAAAAAAACTGTATATGACAACTAAAAAGTCCAGGAAAGTTTCTTAAATCTTAAATATTTGTGCCACAGCACTCAAATGTTTGATTGATAGAAATGAAAAGAAATGTCTAAATTTGAAACCAAGTACTTAAATTTGCTTAAAAACTGCTTAACAAGTAATAACAGCATCCAAGATTGAATATATACTGTGTCACGTAGTGTTCTAAATGCTTTACGTGTATTATTTTGTTTAATGTTCATGGTAATTGTTTGAGGTTAATATTGTCTTCATTTTACAATGGAGGAAACTGAGGCAAAGTGTGGATAAATAACTGACTGATGTTACAAAATGATACATTGCATGGCTTGGCAGTGTTCCACGGAGCTTCTGTGCCGGCAGCTCTTAAATTTCTGTCTCACAGTCCTTTTACATTCTTAAAAATTACTGGGTTGTTAAGAAATTAGGTTATGTGGTGTATAGCTATTAACATTTGTCATATTTGAAATTAAAACAAAATTTTAAAAATACTTATGTCATTTGAAGGTAACAGTAACATACTTTTTATTTGTAGTACAAATAACATTTCAAAAGTGAAAAGTAGCTATTTTCCCCAACAAAATATTTAGTATGAGGCATGGTATTGTTTTAACATTTTTACAAACGTCTCTAATGTCAGACTTAATGGAAGACAGCTGACTAAATTCTCATCTTCTGCATTATACCTATTGCACTATGTTTTGGGTGAAGTATATGAAGAATCCAGCCTCACATGGATGTAGAGTTGAAAAAAAGAGGAGTTCTTTAATAGCCTTTTTAGATCATTGTAGCTATTCTTTAGTACTTTATATTTCTGCCCCAAAAGTCAACACATGGTTAGTTGCAGTATAGAATCTGAAAACATCAAACTTTCCATACCTGGTTACATTAAAATTCACTGGTCTCTCTTCCACTTTGAGTGGCTCTTTCGCCACTCGTGATTTTGTAACATATTTTGGTCATTTGGAAAATATTTGTTCTCTCAGTTACACAGGTCTTCCAAGTGGTGACACATATGTTTATATAACATAAAAATTCACATTGATTAATGTCACAATTTAATCAGAAAACACTTTTAAATATTCAGAAGATGACAGACTTGTGGTGGCAGATTAAGTTTTCTAAAAGCCTAATTTTTGTTTGAAAGGTCAGAATTTCAAATACTGCTGATTGCTTTCCTTGAAGTAACAGATTTATTTTTGAGAAATCTGAATTACTAGTTTGTTTCTTAGTTGTTCTTTCAAATAAAAATGATGTTCTATCAAAGATGCCATTGGTAGAGCTTACAACTTGTGCAATCGGATGCCTGTTTTTCTTTACATAGCATATTTTGGTACACAGCAGAACTGCTTTGTACATAGTTCCCATTTTGTCACCCAGGATATTAAAAAGACACGAACTCAAGGGTTGAGATTTAATAAAATTAACAGTTTTTCTCTCCTGGCTGGTGTGGCTCAGAGGATTGAGCACCAGCTTGTGAACCAAGGGGTCACTGGTTCGGTTCCCAGTCGGGACACATGCTGGGTTCCCAGTGGGGAGCGTGCAAGTAGCGGCCACACATTTGATGTTTCTCTCCCTTTCTTTCTCTTTCTCACTCTCTTCCCCTCTCTAAAAAATAAGTAAATAAAATCTTAGAGAAAAAAAAGTTTTACTGCTTCATCAAGGACAGTCTTAATGAAACTGACCCACCCCCCCCACCCCCGTGAGTGCATGTTATTGAAAAATACAGTGATCACTAATGCTTTGGGTTGCCACTCCTTGATTCATTCCAGACTACCAGGAGTTTGGCAACCTCAGTGCAAATGTCAATGCATTAAAAAAGTAATGTCTTAGTATTATTATGAACCTATTTTGACCTTGCAAACCCCCCACCCCTAAATTGGGTCTAAGACACCCTTAGGTGTCTGTGAGCCACACCTTGAGAAGTACAGCTTTATATTTTTCTGCCCCTGCAGAAATCTGATTAAATCAGAACTTTTTGGTAATCATGTTTTGAATAGTGGCTGAGAGAACTTAGCCAATGATTTCTTTGTTGACACTTCATTTGGAATTCTTTCTGACACATGGTCATGTATAGTTTAGCATTAATAGATTTCTGGAACATGTACGTAGGATGGTTCTGAGTGTTACTATAGATGTCCTGGAGGAGACCCTTTGAATAAGTTTGAATTAGTAGTAGCTTACCTGTATATCCCAAATCTTTTTGTTTTGTTTTGTTTTTGTGCCTAACTTCCTCTAAGTCATTTGGAGAGTCTTAATTTTCTGAAATTGTTAGTGAGGGGGCTATACCTTTCTACTTTTTTTAGCAGTATATTTTCATATGCCGACTCATCTCACTAATGCCAGAATTCAGAAAATTGAAAGGGATCTTCTTTTTTTTTTTTTAATTCTCACCTGAAAGCTTTTTTTTTTTTTTCCTTCCTCATTGCTTTTAGAAAGAGAGGAAGGGAGGAGAGGGAGAGAGAGAAACATTAACGTGAGAAAGAAGCATCAGTTGGTTGCCTGGTTGCCACAACCTAGATATGTGCCCTGACTGGGAATCAAACCTGTGGCCCTTTGGTTACCAGACAACACTCCAACCAGCTGAGCCATACTGGCCAAGGGTGAAAGGGATCTTATAATAAATATCTCTTTATGAGGAAGGAACATCAGGAACCCTTGTAATACTGTTGTTCTCACATGATCGCTTGCGAACTAGTAAGAAATTTCTATGGTGATTGAAGCAGCTCCCTGCGGTGGACTTTGAAATGTATAAAACATTCAGTGCTTAACTTTGGAACTCTTACTGGTTTTCAGGCATGATTTTGTTATAGGCTTGAGGCATCATTGTTCTAAGCATGGTGGAAGCAGTGGCTTGGGAGACGGGACAGTATTTTGAAATGTGGACCACTCATGTCATATTGGTCATATCTGCTGCCACTGAAGCAATCATTCAGAGAGTGGATGTGCTGGTAGGAGGTGGTAAGGCAGCCGTGGGGAGCATCTCAGTGAGATCTGGGTTCCAGGCCTGGGTTCGCCACTGACCCAGCTATGTGTTTTGAGACAAGTCTTTACACGTAGATAGAAGATACTAACCGTGTGATATTTTAAAATCAGTTTTATTGAATTATAGTTTATGTATAGTTAAATACAAACTTTGTAAGTATACAGTTTGATGAGTTGTCAAATGATTACAACTTGATGTATATACCAAGATACAGAACATTTCCATCACCTCAAAGTTTCCTTGTGTTCCTTTGCAGTAAGTCTCCTATACCTCTGGCCCTGACTGGTCTGGATTTTGCTAAAGATCAGTGTTACTAGTTTGAAAACTACATGTGAATGGAATCTTACAGTATATACACTGGGCTTGTGTCCGATTTCTGTTGGTTAGCATGTTTTTGAGATTCATTCATATTGCATGTATCAGTGATTTGTTCTTTACAGTTACTGTTGTGGTTAACACACATGTGTGATTTTTATGAAGATTGAAAAACTGCTTGTAAACTACAAAGCTGTCTGGCATGTTGTAAATGTTAAATAAACGTGAATTTAAAGATTTTATTTTTATTTATTTTTAGAGAGAGGCGAAGGGAGGGAGAAAGAGAGGGAGAGAAACAGCAATGTATGGTTGCCTCCCACATGGCCCTCATGGGGACCTGGCCTGCAACCCAGGCATGTGCCCCGACCGGGAATCAAACCGGGACCCTCTGGTTCCCAGCCCACTCTCAATCCACTGAGCTACGCCAGCCAGGGCAATAATAAACGTGAATTTAAAAAAACAGAAGGTTAAATGTATGGAGCTTATTGTATGTCATTTTTACCCCAAAAAGCTGTTAAAAGAAAACTAAAGGACTAGGGGGCTGGAGACAGAGGTGTGATCTGTAGAGTCTTTATCAGGGAGTCCCACCTGCAGCCCAGGCCCACCTGCAGCCCAGGGCGGCTGGGAGTGCGGCCCAACACAGAATCACACATTTACTTGAAACATTACGAGATTTTTGGTGGTTATGTGTCACAGTGTATTTAATGTGTGGCCCAAGACAACTCTTCTTCCACTGTGACCCAGAGGCACCAAAAGTTTGGACTTCTCTGTCTAGATCCATAGTCATTTAAAAGAATATATTGTTATAAACAGCATTATTTAAATGTATGTAAGCTTTTTTTTTTTTTTTTTTGCCATAGAATAACCTAAGAAAGGGCATTAAAATAGATCAGTGGTTTGCAAACTTTTTTTTTTTTTTTTTTTTTTTTTTTTAAGATTTTGTCTTTTAGAGGGAGAGGAAGAGAAGGAGAGAAACATAGATGTGAGAGAGACATTAATCAGTGGCTTCTCACATACCCCCACCTGGAGACCTGGTCTGCAACCGAGCCATGCACCTTGGCCAGGAATCAAACTGGCAACCTTTCATTTCACAGGCAGGCACTCTATCTACTCAGCCATACCAGCCAGGGCAAGCAAACTTTTTCTTAAAGTGCTGGATTGTAATTATTTTAGGTTTGTGGACTGTATGGTTTTCATTGCTATTATTCAACTCTCATAGAAGAAATAGACAATACATAAACAAATTAATGTGGCTATATGTTCTAGTACTTTTTTTACAAAATCAGATGGCTGGCCCATAGGCCACAGTGTGCTTGCTTACTCCTGGTTTAGGTAATAAACATAGTAGATAACATGGATAATGTTTATAAGTGATGGATTAGCTTAAGCTACTAAAGGTAGCCAGGCCACCTGTACATAAATGTAAGGCTTTATAAAATTTCTAGTTTTGGAAATTTGTTTCTGTGACTGATATGACCTTTTTGCTTTACAGCCATCTGTGAGAAAGACACACTGCAGTGGCAGGAAACACAAAGAGAATGTGAAAGACTACTATCAGAAATGGATGGAGGAGCAGGCTCAGAGCCTGATCGACAAAACAAGTACGTTTCAGTCTCCTGTTCTGATGTGGTAGAATGGTCCCATTCTTTCTTGTCCCTGTCTCTGTTGTTTTTCACAGAAGCAGCTCATCCTGAATGGTAAATAGGAGCATTCTGATGTGTTAAGTGAAAGAAGTGGAAGGTCATTGGTTTCCCAGGGATATAGGAACACATTGATATTAATTATTGATGTTAGAGCAATCAGATATTAGACTGGAAAGTGGGGCAAGGAAGAATGAGTTGCCTAATGTTTCTTTATTGACATGGACTGGATTTTGTAGCAAATTTATGTAAAACCTCTTTTGTAGTGGTCCATAGTGTTTAGAACTGTTTTCCTGATACAATAGGAAAAGATACGGCGTGGGTTTGTAGTTTTCTTCAAAGTTTGAGAGACTTTGAGTTTTCTTATTTTTTTGTTGTCCTGACAAAGGTAACTAGTCAGAAAGGAAGTAACTGATGTGACAAAATAATCTGGGTATGTTTTGGAACCCTGTCACACATGCCATAATCTTTTTGTTTAGTTAGGGACATTTTTGTTGTTTCGGCTAGTTGGGTTCAGGACCCTGACAGAACATGTTGCATTTTTACCTTAGATCATCCTGGTTTATTTTAAACATGACCTTTCTTAATTATTCATTGTACTCAGAGCTGGCAGGCAACTGTGGGCTTTGATTGTAGGTGTGATTTTTTTTTTTTTTTTTCAGAAGCAAAAACTACTATGGAATATTTCAAACCTAGGAGAAAGACAAGTTTAATGAGTACACCTCCTGTGGCCGCTGCTCCCCTGCTATTCCCCGTCCTCAGTTCCCATTCCCCCAGCACCCAGCTGCAGCAGTCTCGTTTCATTTATGCCACGGTTCTCAAAGCCAGTACTGTCGACATTGGGGCTGTGAGATTCTTTGTTGTGAGGGCTGTCCTGTGCATTGTAGGGTGTTCAGCAGCAGCCCTGGCCCCTACCACCTGGTAACAGTTCCCAGTTGTGACAGCCAAAAACGTTACCAGGCATTGCCCAGTGTTCCCGAGGGGCAAAATTGCCCTCGTTGACAGCCACCAAATACCTTCATTTACTCCCTTTATCCCTCTTAGATTAAGGAGCAAATCTCAGACATTGTCCCATTTTTTTTTTTTTTTTTTGAAAAAATATAATGTAATCTTTTTTTCTCTTTAAAAAGACATTAGACATTTCTTGGCACTGAAGAATAGCCTCATATTTAGTTACTTTTGTAGGCAGCAAAAAAATTTAGGATGAGTGAATATTTTTGATGGAAGACTTGGAGGAGAGGAGGCAAGAGCTCAAGGACACACCTTTTTTTAAGTCCTTGGGTGAGGACATGCTTACTGATTTTAGACAGAGGGGGAGAAACATTGATTGGTGCCTCTTGCATGTGCCCAACTGGGAATCGAACCCATGACCTTTCGGTTATAAGGGATGGTGCTCCTGCCAGCTGAGCTATACCAGCCAGGGCAGGGACATACCTCTTCATGTTCATGATTGTGTTGACATTGAGTCTGCTACTGGGTCAATGCCTTAGTCAGTCCCCCCTTCAGTATTTATAAGCTGCTCTCCTACTCAGGGTGTGGGAGATGCCTTATTGGGATATGATCCCTTATAGAGCACAGGCACTATTCAAAGGAATACGAATAGCTGTTCATAAATAGCCACTCTAGGTCAATTTTTGGACGTGGTTCTCATGAATTATCAGTGATTACTTGAGTTATTTGACCACCTTTGCACTGGTGGACGTAAAGTAGGATAGGGGAAGGGTGCCTGGGCTATGGACTATAGTGAATTGGGAAGGACTTACATTCAGGAATAGACTTTATGAATGTATATTTTAATATTTGTAACTCCTTTTTAAAGCCAAATATAAACGATCTTTAGGCTCTTTTTTTTTTCATTTGTGCCTCATGTTTGAAAGAAAAATTAAAAGTTGAGCCCTGGTTGGGTGGCTAAGTTGGTTGGAGTGATGTCCCACACACCAAAAGGTTGCAGGTTTGATTCCCACTCATGGCACATAACCTAGAATGTGGGTTTGATTCCCAGTTGGGGTGAGTAGGTGAACCTTGGTCGGGGCGCATACGGGGGGAAGCTGATCGATGTTTTTCTCTCTCTCCCCCACTTCCTCTCTAAAATTGATAAAAAACGTATCCTCTGGTGAAGATTTTTTTTAAAAATTAAAAGTTGATTGTATTGGGCCCGGCTGGTGTAGCTCAGTGGATTGAGCACGGGCTGGGAGCCAGAGGGTCCCGGTTCGATTCCCAGTTGGGGCACATGCCTGGGTTGCAGGCCAGGTCCTCGATGAAGGCCATGTGAGAGGCAACCATACATTGCTCTTTCTCCCTCCCTTCTCCTCTCTCTGAAAATAAATAAATAAAATCTTAAAAAAAAAAATCTATAAAAAAAAAGTTGATTCTATTGGGCATTTTTTTCTTTTTTTATTTTAAGTATATTTTATTGATTATGCTATTATAGTTGTCCCAATTTTTTCCCTTTTGCCCTCCTCTGCCTGGTACCCCTTCCCTCCAGCAATCCCCCACCCCTTAGTTCATGTCCATGGGTGGTGCGTATAAGTTCTTTTGCTACTCCATTTCCTATACTGTTCTTAACATCCCCTATGTTTTTTTTTAATATATTTTATTGATTATGCTATTACATTTGTCCCATTTCCCCCCCTTTATTCCCCTCCAACCTGCACCCTCCCCATTCCCCGCCCTTTAGTTTGTGTCCATGGGTCATACACATAAGTTCTTTGGCTTCTACATTTCCTATACTATTCTTAACCTCCCCCTGTCTGTTTTCTACCTACCGTTTATACTACTTATTCTCTGTACTTTTTCCTTCTCTCTCCCCCTCCCACTCCCCTGTTGATATCCCTCCCTGTCTTATATAAATCCCTTTAACATTTCATATAATAAGGTCTTGGTGATGATGAACTCCTTGAACTTGACCTTATCTGAGAAGCACTTTATCTGCCCTTCCATTCTAAATGAAAGTTTTGCTGGATAGAGTATTCTTGGATGTAGGTCCTTGCCTTTCAAGAGTTGGTATACTTCTTTCTAGCCCCTTCTTGCCTGCAAGGTCTCTTTTGAGAAATCAGCTGACAGTCTTATGGGAATTCCTTTGTAGGTCATTGTCTCCTTTTCTTTTGCTGCTTCTAAGATTCTCTCCTTATTTTTAATCTTGGATAATGTAACGATGATGTCCCTTGGTGTGTTCCTCCTTGGGTCCAACTTCTTCGGGACTCTCTGAGCTTCCTGGACTTTCTGGAAGTCTATTTCCTTTGCCAGATTGGGGAAGTTCTCCTTCATTATTTGTTCAAATAGGTTTTCAATCCCTTGGTGGTCGTCTTCTCCTTCTGGCACCCCTATAACTCAGATGTTGGGATGTTTAAAGATGTCCCGGAGGTTCCTAAGGCCTCCTCATTTTTTTGAATTCTTGTTTCTTCATTCTTTTTTGGTCGAAAGTTTTTTTCTTCCTTCTGGTCCACACTGTTGATTTGAGTCCCAGTTTCCTTCCCATCCCTATTGGTTCTCTGTACATTTCCCCTTATTTCTCTTAGTGTATCCTTCATTTGTTCATCTAATTTACAACCAAATTCAACCAATCCTGTGAGCTTCCTGATTACCAGTGTTTTGAACTGTGCGTCTGATAGGTTGGCTATCTCTTCGTGGCTTAGTTGTATCTTTTCTGGAGTTTCGATCTGCTCTTTCATTTGGGTCATTTTTTTTTTCTCTCAGTGCACCTGTTATGCACAAGGGGCAAAGCCTTAGGTGTTCACCAGGGCGGGGTAACCCACGTTGCTGCATTGTGATGCTGCCTGTGGGTGCGGGGCCTGAGAGGGAACAATGGTGCTTGCTCTGCTCTCTGGCTCTCAGTCCCTTCCCCCGCCACCCACAAGCAAATTGGGCCCCTCTGTGCTGGTTCCTGGGTGGGCGGGCTTGTGTAGTTCCAAGTCCCTGTGGGTCTCTCCAGTGAACTCTCCCGTGAGGCCGGGAGTTCCTCCCGCTGCCGCCTCAACCCCCACAGGTGTTTTCAGTCGGTGGTTTGAGGCTTTATTTCCCTCCCGATGATGGGTTGCGCAATCTGCTCCGCTCCCCAGCTTTTTCTCCTGGTTTATCTGTGCGCAAATGAGGAATTGCCTGGTCCACCAGTCTCGGCCCTGCAGGGTCCGGGTAGGCCAGCCACAGGCTTCATTGAGTGCGCCGGCCTCAGGTTTCTCCAGGCAGCTGCAGCATTGCCCTTAACGCTTCACAAACCGCCATCTCTCTGTGCGCTCTCCGCCCGGCTCCGCCCCCACTTACCCGTCTGGACAAATATGTCTTCTTTTTACTTGGTTATGGGACTTCCATACAGTTCAATTTTCTGTCAGTTCTGGTTGTTTTTTTGTTTTTAAATTGTTGTTTTTCCTCTTTTGGTTATGCGAGGAGGCACAGTGTGTCTACCTACGCCTCCATCTTGGCTGGAAGTCCCCTGTACTAGACATTTTTGAAGGTCATAATCTACTTTGGCTCAG
>PVJI01028878.1:0-15957 GCA_004026765.1 Micronycteris hirsuta
TAATAATATGAATGAACTAAACATTCTTTTTAAGAGGTAACAAATAGAACACAAAACAAATCAAAGGGCATCAGAAGGAAGCACCTACAGTTATAAAACAGGAATCAATACACTAAAAGAGAAAATTAATGTTACTGAAAATAAATTTATTCTTAAAGAAACAACAGAATATGGCCTTTGACAATGCTCTATTTACTTTATCCTTTACTTTCTTTCAATTGGTGTAACTTTTTTTCTTTGTCCCTAACTGCTACAATTAGGGGTACTGTCATACAGGAATGAGCTATCAGTCCATGAAAAGACGTGGGGAAAACTTGGATGAATAATACCAATGCAAAAAAGCCAATTGACAAATGTTACATATTGCATGATTCCAACTACATGACCTTCTGGAAAAGGCAAAAAATCCGTGGTTGTCAAAGGTTAGATGAGGGAGAGGGGTGAGCAGGCGGGGCCTGAAGCGTTTTTAGGGCAGTACAATTGGTCTGTATGGTACTAGAATGGTGGATACCAGTCGTTACACATTTGTTCAAACCCACAGAATGAATAACACCAAGAATGAAGCCTAATGGAATGTGCTTTCGGTGACAAGAATGTGTCAGTGTAGGTTTATGAATTATAGTAAATGACATCCATTCTGAGGTGGATGTTGATAGTGGAAGAGACTCTGCATGTGTCAGTGTACAGGGTATACTAAAAATTTCTGTACCTTCTCAATTTTAATTTGCACTAAAATGACTATAAAATACAGTTTTTAAGAAGAACTAGTAGCTCAAAAGCTAAATGATCTTAATAAATTTGTAAAATGTAACAGCTTTTTAAGATAGTTATATTTCTGACTAATACATGAAAATAATACTGCTATACATAAATCATGAAGTAGTCCTCACTGGCAACTAATAATTATTGTCATTTTCATTATCCTTTACCAATGAGCAATCTAATTTTGTCCCAAGGGATTCAATATAAAGGGAGAAGCTATTTATCACTGGTTGAAATCATAGATTTTCTAAACAAACCAACCTATATTCATATATCTTTTGAGAATTCATTATGAAAACCTAATGAATTGATGGATGTATGTTCTATTAAGACCATAGTGGTAACATAAACCTAGGCATTGATCCTAAAGTTAATGTGACAATGCACGGCCTACAATGTTTCACAATTTGTTGAATGTGGACAAAGTTGAGGGAGGAGGAATAGGTAATATTTTGAAGTAAAGATTTGAACACACTGTCTTGATTTGAATTACAATTAAAAAACACAAGATAGAAGTACTTTGGTGGGAGGTAGGAAAATGATAGATTGATTTTGGAATTTTGAATTTAAAAGTTTCTTAATAATTAACCTAGGCCCCCATATTATTAAAACTGTTAGCTTTGAAACTTGTAAAAAGTTGACAGTATAATTATAAATATAAAAGCATAATAGTTTCTTGAAAGGAAAGAAACAGGTGTATAAATTGTACAAGACTGTGAACATTAATCTGTTCATATGAGAATATTCTCTCCCAAGAGGGATAAACTGTTCTGACAATAACTTCATAGTCAACAATCTGGCATATTCTTAACTGTTTGGAAATTAAATCGGAGCTTAAAACATTGGCATGCCTAAAGGTATGTTGAAATGGCCTCATGGCCGGAAAATCTGGCTCATCAGAGGTTATTGGAAACCAAACCATAGCTAGGAAATATGGCCTTCTCCTGTATATTTAGAGTTTAAATCAGAGAATAACAACTTGGCATATCCAAAATGATGTAGGAAAATTAACATAGTAGAGTGATTTAGTAGAGTGATTTGGATCAACTTTAACTATCTGGAATGCCATTACTGCCCAAAGCTTGATATTGCACCAGAATCACAAGTTTCAAAATATGTTCTCTGATGACTACTATAAATGCTTTTGCCACTTTAGGATTCTAAAATTCTATACAATTTCATATTATCTAGGAACTTAATGATTAATTTATCCATACATTTGAAATGAAAGATACACAATTACTCCAGGAAAGCAGTTAAAAAAAAAAAAAAAAAAAAAAAAAAAAAAAAAAAAAAAAAAAAAGGACTGTTAGCACCAAGACTTTTGGTATGCTGAACTGATCTTAATATTTAGGCATGATATGGAGGCAGAGTAAAAATCCTATTTAATATTAGAGTGACTATCTTAACCACAAAGGTAGAATTTATTGGCTTATAATAGCTACCACCTTATCCCATGTTCCTAATGAAAAAAGAAAGAGTACGGGGTAGAGGTAGCCCTGGTTCCATGCATCAGCTTGCAATAGAGGGATGCAGACTCTGCTTCCGTTTGTCTGACAACACTCATTTCCGAGAAAAATCCCTTTTGGTCTAATTATGAGTAGGAGAATGGGGTGACCATTCTGCTGATGTCTTGGCCACATGCCTATTCCTGCAGTAAGAGTGCACAGTATAGCATAGAGAGACGCATGGATGAGGGTGAGGGTAGACCAAAAGACAGCTACTAAAGATACTGATTTCTTTAAAAATAATTTGCCATGATGTAAATAAATAGTTCCTCCTGGTTCAAGAGTGATTTGTTTTTCTCTTTCTAACACACTTTTAACAAATAGTCATTTTAATTATCAAAAAATAAAAGTTGTTTTTTCTTCTTTTTTGGGGGGTGGTTACTCAAAATATGACTCTTAAGATATTTGTTTAAAAAGTGAAACATTTAAATTTTTAGAAAAACTATTTGTGTGCAATTCTTACACTCTACTCTTTTCATTTGTTTATTCTGAGACAATATAAAGCAGATTGCAAAATGTACCAGAGTTCCACAAACCCTTCACCCAGATTTCCCATTAAACTGCCGTATCTTCTTAGTTTCTCCAATCTGTGACAATTCCTTGCCCTTTGTTTGCTTGTTTATTTTTCACAATATTAACATATTTGGAAACTATCCATCGGTTATTTTGCAGAAGGTGGATCTTGCCAAAAGCAATTATTTCTGCTGTGATATTGAAACAGTAACTTTCTATTCCCCATACTCATTCTACATTTATTAATTGGAATTCTTCTATAAGGAAGAGTGGTCTCTTATCTTTATTTATTCTGTATTTGCTTGTATCGGCATGGGCTCATAAATATTTATTGATTTATTTGGGTTGTAACCTCAGGCTGAGCCGTGCATTTTGTTCAAGTTGTTCCCTCTGTACTTTTCCGAGCACTGGAATCAACCAGCTATCCAATGGACTCTGGTACTTCTCATTGGGAAAATGCAGTCAGTCAGAGTAGCCAGAGCCAATGGTGAGAGATAGGACTAACGTCCTTCAAGATTCTCTGACTTAAGCTATAGACAAAAAGAAACAGAGGCAGCGATGACAGAGTGGGAGCATTTTTATTCCTTATTTTATGATTATAAAACAGCTCTTTGTAATTATCATTTGCCTTCATGTAGATAATGTATCCCCCAGAGAACCCAGTCCTCACAGCAGCTGTAATTATCACATCAGTAATTATACCAGCACTCTTGTTTTATATATCAGTTTGGCAAGATTAGTTAATAAGGAACAGTTCTCTTTGTATATCAGAAATAATTACTTGTCTTGATCATCATGTACACTTCCCACCTGAAAACCATTTTGTACTCAACTCAATCACATTGTTGTATTTTTAGAGAGAGTTTGATTTGTTGTTCCAGGCTGGGAATGAACCCACCACGAGCCTTGATGCAGTGGGGTGATGCTCTCACCAACTGAGAAAGCCAGTCAGGGCCCTCAGTCACATTCTTTAATATTTATTCCAGTTAAGATTATTCAGTACAAATCTTAGTTTCTATTTGTCTGAAAATGTCTCTATTCGTTTCTGGGAAGCCCATGAACAAATATTTGGTGAAATAGTTAAGTAATGGATTGAGTTAAATATTCAATATTTTTCCTAATTCATACTGATCCTTTAAAAATCAGTAAATTTTGTGTTTTCCTAGTAAATGAGCTAAAAAATGCTATTAATGTTCTAGCCTGATAACTAACATTTCATTATTTTTAGCCTACTTTTAATTTATTTATTTTTCTCTTTATTTCATTGTAATCCATAGGGCAAGATTTTAATTGCTTATAAAAACCATGTACACCCTAAGGGGGAAAATATATGTAAAACACACATGCCCATATCACATATTAGTTTGTTCATATTTATTGTTATTGATATGTAATTGCTCCATATGATTTTATATCTATTCAAACATGCACGGCACACACATTCTGCTGAATTCAATGATAAAATAGCTTTTTAATAATGTTAAGAAAGAGTAACTGATTTGGCTGGTGTCTTCCTTTTTGACTGTTATTCTTTGCTTATCAGGTAAGTATTGATGAACAGGGATGAAGTCTCCACCACGGCAGAACTTAACCTTTCTAAACTTGGAGACATTTGTTTCAGAGCATCATCTAGATGTCCTGTTCCTGCAGGCCCCCAGTGATTGGAATGTCTGGTAGGGCAGTCTGGAAGCTAGGGACGTTTAGGGCAGAGGTTTTGCTTGTATAACAGCACTTCTGTTAGAATGACATCAGCTGGAGGACACACGTGGTGTCCCCCATAGGTCACCGGTTCACTCAACCAGCCACTAATGTGAAAACCTAGCTCTAGGTTACGATTTGTAATCCACCATAAAGTTTTGCATTTTTTTAATACTTTGGAAAGATGAAAAATGGCATCAGTTGAGACTAAAAAAAAAAAGGATAATTGCATTGAATAGTCTTAGCAATGGTAATTCCAGGGTCAATAATTTTAGTTTTAAAAATGTAAAAGATACTCTTATAATATAATGAAATTATCAAAAAACTAACATTTGTTTAATTTTGCCAAAGAATTTAGATTTTATGTATACTAACAAATTTCTTCAAAATCTTCAGCAAAATGAAACTTTAACTAGAAGCAATCATGTGTGATAAAAATTAAGAAACGATAAACAGTTTTAACAGAATAAAATTCAGAGATCTGAGCTTAAATAATAAAAATCAAATTAATACTCAAAAGTACAGTAGTTCACCCTTTTTCATGATTTGCTTCCCTGGGTTTTAGTTATCTGAGTCAACCAAGGTTCAACAATATAAAATGGAAAATTTCAGAAATAAACAACTTATACAGTTTAAATTGTATGTTCTTCTGAGTAGTATGGTGAAATCTCGTGCCATTCCACTTTGTCCCACTTAGGACAAGATACTTGGTATACTTTATTATTAGGCATTATTGTTAATCTCTTATTGTGCCTTTATCATAGGTACGTACTCATAGGGAAAAAACATAGTACATACAGGTTTCACTACAACTATGGTTTTCGGCATGCAAACAAGCTTTGTTGCTGTTAAATTTTAAAAAGGTAAATACTTTGATCTGAATAATGGGTCATATTTTATGCAACACTGAGAGGTAAATAATCAACTATTTTCTTGAACTGACAGTATTAATTTTTAGTGGAATTTTAATGTAGATTACCTTAAAATCCAGTTTCTACATGGCCAAAATTTTCTGTGTTTGAATATGTACAATAAAACAAATACAACTCCTTAATCAAAGTCATATAAAATAAAATAGATATAGTTTTATCAAACTTGTTACCTATGGAAATCAGTATGTTAGCAATATTTATAAGTCCTAGTGTTCATGTAAAACATCAGTTAAAAAATCTTGCCCTGGTTGGTGTGGCTCAGTGGATTGAGCACTGGTTCAATTACCAGTCAGGGCACATGCCCAGGTTGTGGGCTGGCTCTCCAGTTGGAGGCATGCAAGGGGCAACTTATTGATGTTTCTCTCCCACACTGATGTTTCTCTCCCTCTCTTTCTCCCTCCTTCCCCTCTTTTTAAAAATAAATAAATAAACAAATCTTTAAAGAAACTATAATATTGTTTTATATAACTGAAATTTCTTATACCTTAATTTAATATTTAACAAATAATATATTTATATTTAAACATTTTTATTCAACCTACTTATGAGATATTTGAAGCCAATACCTACATGTGCCTTCAGGTATTTCGTCAACAAGAACCATGTGTTGGATGTATGGAATTGACTCAAACTTATCACTATCTAGCTCAGTGTGTGGGCTGTTAATAAATATTGATAAATTGTGCAGTGTTGTAAAATATGTTTATTCACGTTTCTCTAGAATCGTTGAAAAGGATTATTCTCTTCAGCATGTAGTGAAAGGCATGGTGTAGAGAAGAAATCACAGATGAAAAATGTTTAGTGACTCCCGTGGGAGTTTAAGTAACTCTATGGAGAATGTTTGACATTTATTTCCATTACGAGCCAACAATGTAAGGTGAACGTGAATGTATGCAATTTTATGGTGGAGTGATATTTTGAAAAACTGAACTAAAATCTCTAGTCTGATAGCATGACTATATCTGAAAAATGTCATGTGTAATATTTTCTTCTCTGTACCACATTTGAAGAGAGAAAGTGCAATCTGAAGCTCATTCTCTGGTGATCGTCATAAGTAAGAATGATCTGTAATCAAGCAAATGTAGTGAGTTTCTGTTGTTTTATATTTTCATCATTATTCTGGATTGTAACTAACAACTACAGAATTCTGTGTATCCTTATAGTGCACACACATTCTCATTCCTGTAACTTACGCTCAGAACCATCCCGACAGATTTGTTTTCTTCTCCAGCACTAGAATTTCAAAGTCTGAGTATTCTTAATTATTCTAATCACGTAAGTATTTCTTGAGATATAAAGATACCTTGTTAAGTCCTGATGATTTATGTTAGTATACTATATCATCAATTCACTTAGATTTTGCTTAAAATTCAAGACCAATATTTTAATGTAAGATAATAATGAACATTTTATTTTATTTTACTATTATTATTGTTATCTTTAGCATCATTATAGTGATGTCTTCACTGTTCTCAATATCATTATTAAAAGGCCTCTCGTAACAACACAGAAAATCTTGTGTCAGAAGTTTCACTGTCCTTTGACTATTCTATTGGCTCATTATTATTACATTTCTCTCTCTCTTTTTTTTAAAGATTTTATTTACGTTTAGAGAGAAGGGAAGGGAGGGAGAAAGCGAGGGAGTATATTTCTCTTTTGATGAATGCTTTCTTTTTAGAATTTATTGCCAAACAGACATTCTCACACCAATCATTTTCAAATTTGTGTCTTTTAATTTACTCTCATTCAGATGCCTGTTGGACAACAGCTGAAATATTTTTTTCAAATATTTTATTTATTTATTTTTAGAGAGAGGGAAGGGAAGGAGAAAGAGAGGGAGAGAAACAGCAATGTGTGGTTGCCTCTCACATGGCCCTCACTAGGGACCTGGCCCGCAACCCAGGCATGTGCCCCGATTGGGAATCGAACCGGGACCTTTTGGTTCCCAGCCCATGCTCAATCCACTGAGCTACACCAGCCGGGCTGAAATATTTTTTTTTTCTTTTAGATTTTTTATGTTTCAATTACAGTTGTTCCCATTTATCCCCCATTACTCTCCCCTGCCCTACCCACGTCCACCTCCCACATTCAATCCTCCCCTCCCCTGCTGTCTTTGTCCATGTGTCCTTTATACATGTTCCTTGATGACCCTTTCCCTTATGTCTCCTGTTATCCCTCTCCCCTCGCCCCTCTGGTTACTGTCAGTTTGTTCTCATTATGCTAAGTGAAATAAGCCAGGAGGTGAAAGACAAATACCGTATGATCTCACCTGTAAGTGGAACCTAATCAACAAAACAAATAAGTGAGCAAAATAGAACCAGAGACATGGAAATAATGAAATAATTTTTAATAAACATTCATTTACCAACATACCATCTGACATATAATGGACACTCATTAAAGAATATTAAAATAGTTGCATGTGTTACCTCATTGAGCCTTTGTAAAACCCTGTGAATATGGTCCTATTATTTAATATTATATCCATTTTTGAAATGAAGAATTTGAGACTTAAAGAGGTTAAGTAACTTTCTCATGTTTACTTATGAGGAAGGATAAGAAACTAGCAAGAATAAGAACCTAGCTCATTTGATGATGTAATTTTGTTTATATACCATATTAGTCAAGAAAGTAAAAGTGCATTATAGAAAATAGTTACCAAAAGTGAAGAAAAGTTCAAACAAGAAGAGAATATAAGGAAAGCGATCACCAAGAGAAAATAGAGAAAAAGCGAAAAGTGATTTCCGTGTCTCTTCCTTCTGCAGTTAGAGGCTTCTTCATTAGCAATTCAACAGACTTCAGTCCAAGCAGCCCTTTCATTATTGTCTCCTCCAATCACCCCAAAACAGATGCCATCCCAGATTTAAGACTCAATTATTTGGAACATATGGTCTTCAAGGGCTGTCTTCAAGGTAAATGTGCAATGGATTTCTTCAGAGAAAAATGCCATTTATAAAATATGTTTCTTCTTAATGATCAATCAAATCCCACCTTAAGTTTCCTTTCTATATTTTTGTTTGGTTTGAATTTTTTAATTGAATATCTACTATAATTCTTATATTAGTGTTTAGAATATTTAAAAATATCATTAATAAGTGAAAATGAGTATAATGTTGATTGGTTTCTACTCAAAATAAGTCAGTGTTCAATAAAAGGGAATATTAGTGTATATATTCCTATTATTCAAAAATATAATTTCATAAAATTTATATATAACATATTGATCAATGTTCAAATACATAATTACATCTGTAGATTTTAATACAAATGTTAACAGTAAATGGCACCAGATGTTACACCTTCATTCTTGAACTTGGCTAAGAAAATAATTCAGAGCTAAGGAACTCAAATACAAGCAATAGTTGATTTAGAAAATCACAGAGGTAGAATAGGTGAGTGTGGAAGAAGTGAGCCAGCTGAGCTGGGTGGATTCAGGAAGCAAGTTACAAAGGCATAAGAAGGGTCCTTGGAAATTTGGAGAACAAAAAGCAAAGAAAATGCAACCGGAGAAGGGGAAAGGTGTGGCCATGCTCCAGAGATACAGAACCACTAGGGGAAGGAGTTGGTGGGGAAAGGTGCAGGTGTGTTGGAGAAAAAGTGTTCTGAGTCCGTTATCTTAAGGGTTTTCATATGCTTTTCAAAGGCGGTAATTTCATGGAGGTCTCAAGGGAGGATGTCAGAAGAATTTTTATCACCTTTCCAAGTGTGTTTTTTAGGGTCATGGTCTCTACTGATGGTCAGTGCTAGGGTAGTGGGTCATTAGTCATCACAGCAGGTCCTGATGCCATGGCCTTGCTGCTTTTCTGAGCCTGAAGCTAAAACATGACTGAGGCCTAAAAGTTATCTCTACTTTGACCAAAACTCTGTCTCTGTGTTCAACAGACTGGAGGCTTTTTGCCTAAGCTTATTTGATGCAGATCAGAACCTCATTGTCTGGAGGGCTTAATGTTTAAGGGAGTGGTGGTGCAAGGGCTAGTGTGGGAGTTCATGAAGCAATTCTTCAGCTGCCTAGTTCCTCCTCTAAGGGTGTCTGGCCCACCCCATGACTAGGGTCGTGACGGCAGAGGAAAGTCAGGGGAGATTCTGAACTGCATGACCAGCAATGAGAAAGGTCATAGGTCTAAACCTCATGACCTGCAATATGCTGGGGGTGGAAAGGGGCACCCCGAGAACAAGTTCCCACCCTACAATACTTGCCCTCCCAGTTTTGCCCATTGCTAGGTACCTGGGGCTCCCTACTCTGATGACATTCTGAACCTGTCCTTTTGTTCCTACTCTGACCGTGTCTGTCTAACTGCCTACTCCAGTGTACAGCTAATTGGGTTTCAATTTATTGTATAAAGAATCATAAAAATGTTCTTAACATGTATAATACAAGATGGTTATGTTTGAGGATTCCAATATCTAAAATGTAGTTATGCTTAACCTTATCTTTTCCCTATTATTCTTATGATTAGTTTTGCCATTTGTATTTGCTTGTGGTGCTGAGCAATCCCAGATTTGATATAAGATCTTGAAAGGCAAGTTTATGGAAATTAAAATTTTACATTTTTCACTGAGTATGAAATGAAATCCATATTTATACATTTGTATATGAAGGTTGTTTTTACCTGAATAAGTTGATAAGCTGTAATTATTTGAAAAGCTCTTAATGTATAATAATTGCACTAATGCATGCTAAACACATGGTTTTGGATTTAGCATGTTTTTACTTTTTTACATTTAAATTATATTAAATGTTATTTTTTAAAGCATTTTGTCTTGTCATATGAATACAAAGGTGAAAAAGTATAGAAATTCTCTAAGTAGGTGGCTGTTTAAAAATAAAACAAAATGAATTCTGACCACCATCGTTAGGCTTAGAATAATTGGGGCTAATTAATTCAGAGAAAAAAGTATCTGAAGGAAAGGGTCATGCTATTTAAGATTGTTGAGTCTGATGCATGAAAACAACTTTTGCTTTGAAAGTGAGCAGAACTTGAAGACTTCTGGGTAAGAAAAGACAAAGAATTACAGTAGTGATAGTTTGCATTGTGTATTAAAAACAACTAATATTGTTTATTCCAATAGAAACTAGAATTATGTTAACTCCGGTGATCACCGAGACCATAGGAACTTTCCATGACTTATTTTGTTTCACCGCGTTCTTTCTGTCCAAGAGCTCTTGGTTTGACGTTGCTGTTGAGATTTCCTAACAAACAATGTGTTAAAATAGTACCGCTTTTCTCCTCCTAAGACTATGCATTCTATTTTACTGCTTTCAAAACTGTTAAGCAAGATATTTTCTCAGTAATTGAAATTCCCTTGATCAATGAACAATCTATTTTATGGATGCTGTTCTTTTCTATTTTCTTGAGTTCCCTTCCTTTACCTTATTTTTCTTCACATTCACTGAGCGATCAAAATGTCCCTTGTTATTGATTCAGTCACACTTTATGTAAATGGTAACACTCTCTTGGGCCTAGAGAACTTGAGGGTTTTTCTGTATTTGCTAGTTCAGGAGAGTCTCCAGTTTGCTCTAGCTCTCTGGGAACTATACTAATTTAGCATATATGACATAAAATACCATATACTTGAGACATAAAAATTTTAGTTTATAGGCTACATTATTTGAACTGTGGCAGTTTTCTTCACTTTTTACTATTTTCCACACTGTAATGATTATGCAAAATCATTTACCAGACATATGCTTCTGTTTCAATAGTTTTTTGAATTTTGAAAATAATTCATCTGCTTTATTTATGAAGTGAGTCAAATGGAATATTTAATTAAATGTTGGAGAAGTTCTTAGGCAGTTCATTTAATATTCTATTATTAGATTTGATATGCTACCAGTCTTTTCTTACATTTTACTAAGAATTTATATACTATGAAGCTTTTGATATCTAATAAGAAAGCATAAAATGTTAACAATTTTTACTTAATGGCATATAATTATAAATTCTGAAGATTTAATTGCCTTGCTTTACCAACCTATATTTTATCTTAACATTACTAATTTAGGCAGAAATTTACTTTTTTAGAGTAATAATTATATCAAAAATGTTTAGAATAAATGTTAGCTTAAAATTAAAGTCTAAAATTTGCGATAAAGGACTTTTAAATAATTTTGAAAGATTCTATTTATTTATTTTTATTTTTTTAAATTTTTTAAAAGATTTTATTTATTTATTTTCAGAGAGAGGAGAAGGGAGGGAGAAAGAGCAATGTATGGTTGCCTCTCACATGGCCCTCACCGGGGACCTGGCCCTCAACCCAGGCATGTGCCCTGACTGGGAATCCAACCAGGACCCTCTGGTTCCCAGTCCACACTCAATCCACTGAGCTACACCAGCCGGGCACTATTTATTTATTTTTAGAGTGAGAGGAGCAGAGGGAGAAAGAGAAGGAGAGAAACATCAATGTGTGAGAGAAACATCAGTTGGTTGCCTCTCATGCACCCCCAACCTGGGATCGGACCTGCAACCGAGGCATGCACCCTGACTAGAAATTGAACGGGTAACCCTTCAGTTTGTGGTACAACACCCAACCCACTGAGCCGCATCAGTCAGGGCACAAAGGACTTTTATTATTAATCAAGAATCAAATTGCTGTTTCCAAGTAAAAGCTTCATAAAGTGATGCAACTAAGAATCAAACTTTTATTAAAAGCTAAATTGCACTAATATTAGGTACAAATGATATTTCTGAAACACAGACAATGCAAACCTTAGCCAATGTTTGTCATCTTAGAAATATTGAATATAAAAAGATTGTCTTTATTTTTTGTTGCATTGTAACTATCACTGATACTTTCAGTTTATTTAGTTTTGTCCTAAAATAAAACTGACCTTTTAAATAATAGGAAATAAAAGAGAAGCATTTTATTTTTTTTTTAATAATTACTTTATTGTTTTTCAATTACACTTGTCCACATCCTCTCCCCTCCTCTCCCCCTATCCCTCCAACTCCACCTCCCTTCCTTGCCTCCCTCCTCCCCCTTGGTTCTGTCCTTGTGTCCTCTATAGTGGTTCCTGAAAACCCTCTTCCCCATTGTCCCCTCACCTCTCCCTCTGGCTATTGTTAGATTGTTCTTAATTTCATTGTCTCTGGTTATGTTTTGCTTGCTTTTTTCTTTTGTTGATTATGTTCCAGTTAAAGGTGAGATCATATGGTATTTGTCCCTCACCGCCTGGCTTGCTTCACTTAGCATAATGCTCTCCAGTTCCATCCATGCTGTTGCAAAGGGTGTAAGCTCCTTCTTCCTCTTTGCTACATAGAATTCCATTGTGTAAATGTACCATAGTTTCTTGATCCACTCATTTGTAGATGGGCACTTAGGTTGTTTCCAGCACTTGGCTGTTGTGAATTGTGCTGCTATGAACATTGGAGTGCAAAGGTTCTTTTGAATTGGTTTTTCAGGATTCTTAGGGTATAATCCCAGTACTGGAAATGCTGAGTCGAAAGGCAGTTCCATTTTCATTTTTCTGAGAAAATTCCATACTGTTTTCCACAATGGCTGCACCAACAACAGTGCAGTAGGGTTCCCTTTTCTCCACATCCCCTCCAACAGTTATCTGTTGCTTTGTTGATGATGGCCATTCTGACTGGTGTGAGGTGGTATCTCATTGTGGTTTTAATTTTCATCTCTCTGATGGCAAGTGATGTTGAGCATCTTTTCGTATGTCTCTGGGCCCTCTGTATGTTCTCTTTTGAGAAGTATCTGTTCATGTCTTTTGCCCACTTTTTAATTGTTTTTTTTTGTCTTCCTGGAGTGGAGTCATATGAGTTCTTTATATATTTTGGAGATCAAACCCTTGTCCAAGGTATCATTGGCAAATATGTTTTCCCATACTGTTGGTTCTCTAAGAGAAGCATTTTCATTTGCAGTAATAGTTTACAGCACAAGTTGGTAAGCCAAAGATCATCTTTCTTACAAAGAATGGCAAGTAGTTCGCAGAAGTTTGCTTTCTGAGAAAACAGTTACGGTGGTTATCTAGATGTTGAGGTAATGAAGTAGGACCCCAAAGACTGAAACAACTTATTCTTATTTAACAAATTGAGCACAAAAAAGATGTGCAATTGTTAAGAAGAGACATAAGAACTTTCAGATTAATAAATCTTAGTTTGGTTGTTTCTGGATAGTGAATAAATTCCTGCTTATTAATGTATTCAGTCAACTGTAAACATGTCTCTTCCTTTGGGTCTGGGTCTATTCCTGGGTTCTCCTAAAAACTGAAAGCCTGAGCTAACATCTGGCATGCAAATCATTTATCATGGAAAATCCAGGGACCAGAAATAAAAGACTGGGAAAAATATAAACAAAAACAAGAGCTTTTTCTATGTATTCTACAGCAACTCTCCAGTCCACTGGCAGGTACTTGGTCTCATACTTAAATCTAAACCAATCACAAGAAAGGATATGCTTTTACATACCCTGAACAACAACTTACAGAAGATGACATTAGCATTTGAACTGGGTGTTAGGTCAAAGCAGAAAGGCCTTTGAGGGGACTGTTCATTGAAGCAGGGAAGACTTTGATTGGAGTAAATTCAGAAAGTTAAAGGGCTTTAAGGACATTGTCAGTAAGCATTAAAGAAGACTGAAGAAAATGTTATTGGAAGATGATTGAAAAGGGACTCACTCATGTGCCAGAAAATACAGCTCAATTGCACCCTGGGCTGACATGGAAATAGAAAGTATACCTAATAACGCGATGGTTTTGTTAAGGACACATCTAGGCAAAAAGTTCTGACTTCCACCTAGAGGCAGTTCACAACAAAATGAGCAAGCAGATAGATATACTAAACATGAGTCTGTCTGCACTGGAGTGAAATTGGAGAAAATGTGAAGAGATCAGAATAATTCGTTTAGCCAAAAAGAGTTCTGAGAATAAGCAAGAACCTTAGTGGGAAAAAAAAAAAAAAAAAAAAAAACAGAGTGGGACTGTAAAATATTTTGTTAAGATTTCAGAGATATTTAAACCAATGGCCCACAGATACTTTCCAATACGCCAAAGTCCTTTAGTGTATCTTAAATGCATGGCTTCCGGATTTTTTCTCTTAAACAATGGGGATTACAAGAAACATTTTCTATACCAGCCTCACCCAGAGACTAAAGTAGGGGAGGTTTTGTCTCAGAGAGATTTTTGTTTTTTTTGCTTTTTTCTATTTGAATATATTCTAATATAATACATCAAAAGTTATACACACCGCATACACAGACACAGCTGGAACTATATAAAACAACAGAAAAACGTACAAAATGACAGAGGCTTCTGAATCCCCCCAATCCTTAGAGCACCAAGTATGATGAGAAGCCCGTCCAGTGGCAAACCTAGTTTTCGTATGAGAAGAACAGATAACTTACAAGGTAGACTCAAAAGTACAGATGACAGAGCCAATATTTATAGATTAAAAATTACCAAAGGATAGGATGGAGCCCTGGCCAAGAAAATGGCAAAATATGAGGTTGGATTCCAGAAATAAAGGGGCATGGACAGCTGTGTGCTTCCAATTTTTTACTTTTTGAATGGAATGTCTGCAGTGGTTATTGCACCCCTGTGACACAATTTAATGTTTTAGAGCGGGGATGGGGAGCATTAATTTCTCTCCTTAGCTCCCGATTGTTATAAATAAGAAGACATAAACAGAATTGTACCACAGGAGCTCATCCTAGCCTGGACCTGAGTTAGAAGATGATGCTGGACTTTAAACTCATTCCATAGTAAGATGAGATCTCGAGGGACTGAGGGGAAATGAGTGTGCATTGCTTGTGAGAGGGCCATGAGTTTCGTGGCTCCAGGGCAGATGGCATGTTTTACGGAGGTGATGAGAGTAGACATGGTAAAAGGATGATACGAGTTTCCAGGACTGAGTGCTGTGTAACTTAATGACTTAAAGTAGAAAAAAGAAAGCACTTCTGTTAAACAGTCTGAAAAGGGCAGTGAGCTGAGTGAAAAAAATAATAAGTAGCAGGAAATTGTGATTTCCTAGAATCTAGATGAGTAAAGTGTTTCAAGTAGAAGTTGTCAATTGCACTGAAAATCAACAAAGGCAAAGGTGAAAGCCATTATCATGACAAAATAAGCAAGGTCAGTAAACACGGTGGAAGTGTTTCCAGTGGAGGCACGGATGCATGCAGCTTTCTGTATACTTGGAAGTGTAATAAGTGAAGTGGGTCTAGTAATATAGGCATGGCACTTCTGAGTGTTTTCTCATGATAAGCGAAAAATGGAGAGTAGTTTTTTTTTTTTTTTTTATTATGAAGACGAGTTTTGCAATAGCTTTTTAGTTTGATGAAAATGATCTAGCAGAGATGAACATCAAGGCCACGATAGAGGAAAGGAATAATTTCCAAAGCACCATGTAAGTAGAAACCCCATTGAATCAGAGAAGAGATTGCTGTATATAGAAACTGTGAAACCAAGAAGGGAGACAGATTATGTGGTTGTAGGTGGAGATAGTTTTCGAGGGAAATTGAAATCCTCTTCTAATTGATTCCATTTTCTTGGCAAACTAAAAGGTAATCAGGAGAGCGTGAAGATGGAGAAGAGGCTCAAAGAG
>PVJI01028879.1:0-15938 GCA_004026765.1 Micronycteris hirsuta
TATCTCTTTAATACAGGATTTCAATAACATACATCAGTCAATTTGTTAATAAAGTAGAATAAACTAAAGCTAGCAAAATTTTCTCTCCTAAAGGAAATCAATGCAAAGCTATAAATAAAAAATTTTAAAGGTCAATTTTGAGTTTTCTGAGATAGTTTATCCTGAAAATATACATAAGTAAACTCAAATTCAATGACAAATTCAACCAAAAGGAAAACAGGCTACAAGAATAGGACTGAGAGCCAAAAGGAACACTGTAATTTTAAGAGTTCTGTTTCAAGCTTTTGCGGTAACAATAATTACAGCCTGTTTTACATTCAGGATCTTTACAGATGAGGGTGTGGGCATGACTTTGTGTCTTGTTTCACAAGACCAACCACATGTTGTCCCTCCAAAGTCCTTTTACTTTTAATGGGTATTTATCTCTCACTTCCTGAGTGGGCTGTGGGAGGTTTACTGGGATGGCCACTTCTTGAATACTAACTCGATGCTGACAACTACTTTGAACAAAAATGTTTACATTTACTTATCTATTGTATTTCTATAATTTGTTTACTTTTCAGTGATCATAATTTTAAAAGAAATAGTTTCAATACTAATGATTAAGTCTTTGTTGGCAATACAAATTTGGGATCATGTAATATTTTAAAATTGTCACACAGATATAGTAAGATGTGTAATGCTTGACATTTAAAATAAAATGTGAACTTGGTGAGAAAAGGACATCATAAGCTCAAAATTGCAGGTATTTAAGCAGTTAAAACTTTCAAATAAATATGTTGTGTTTTTATTTGTCCTCAAACGTTATGAGAATATAACAGAAGGCATATAAAATAAGAGACTTTATGAAGAAAATTCCAGGGTTTATATATAGTCAGTGCAGATCTAATTTGATTCCTGCACCTACAACTAGAGTTCCTTATAGTCATTGATTTTCTCCAAAACTTGTTCTATAGTTTATTGTCTTCATTCATTCACACCACTCTTCCATAATAGCTACACGCTGTCATTTCTACCTATTGAAATACCATTTATCTGTCATGCTTCAGCTAACATGTCACCTACAAAGAAGCACTTAACAATCTGTCTCCCAGTAGTTCACAGGGAGTGCTTTCTTCTCTGAACTCACCTAGCGTTTTTATGCCCCTCATACATTATAGTCATTTGCAACTCATAAAGACTGTATGCTCCTTGAGGATAGATGGCATTCAGTTTTCAGTCCCCAGACTGTACTGAACAGCTTTAAGTAACATATGAATAGTTGGTGAACAAGTATAGGAAGAGTAGGAGGCATTTCTTGTCTTCTACACAATTCAAGAAAGAATAAATATTACTAACTTATTAAATATTCATTAAAAGATAAACACTATAATTTCTTTACATGTATTGAACCACGTCATTCTTTGTGAGAGACTGATTGCTTGGGCAGCTACAATTTTTCGCCCATCTCTAACCTTATCTTGAACTTTCTTATCGCTCATGTGACTTTGCAGATCCTGCCACTGAGAGGATCATCGTGTCTTATCTTTAGGTCTGTGATCCATCAGAGGGGAAGGGGGTAGGAAGAGGTTGACGAGGGTAAAGGGGATCAAGTATATATGATGGAAGGAGAATAAACTTTGGGTGATAAGCACAAAATACAATATGGAGATGATATATTATAATACTGTGCACTTGAAACTTACATAATCTTATTAACCAATGTTACCACAATAAATTTAACTTTTAGAAAAGAGGATAATCAGGTGGTTTGACTTTATTCCACATCCTTAGCATCTCTCATCAGGTACTTAGGCATGCCTTAGCCTAGGCAATCCTAGAAAAGTTGACAGCCAATTTACCCATGCCCTAATAAATCAGGAGTCTAGCCAAGATCAACAAAGTCATGTGACAACCATTCCAAAATGCGTTAGCAGTAAACGCCTTCTAATGTTTACCACTGTTTTACTCTGATGCTTGTCTGAAAGCTCTTGCCATCGACTACAGGCCTGAGTGTTTTGTCTTTGTGAAAAAGCCGTGCTAGGCACTTTTGGGTACTGGATTCTGTGCATCAGCTACAAGTTAAGGATCACTTAACTTTCAGACCATACAAGCAGACTGAGTTAGGTATGTAGAACACTCATCTCAAAGCAAATGGGTTCATCAGACTGCTAAGCCATTGGAGCAGAAGTGGACTTAATCACATGTGATTGAATAAATTACTTGTGGGTTTTGTTTGAAATATTGTTGATCTTTTAATGTTATATATTTTAATGCATAAGGAAGGCTTTTCTTGTTTCCCTTTAGCAATTTATAAATTAAAACAATTAGTAGACTGTGTTACTATAAACACAAATTAAACACTTGTAATATATATTTTTCTCCCTGCCTACTTCAGATTTGGCACCTCATATTAAACTTTCTTACATAGTGATATGCTTCTTTGCATAGGTTTAGTTTCAATCTGTCCTTGTTACTATGGCTTAATTAGAAACATTAGATATATAACAAAGGATTTCCTTGGAATGTCATATTTAAGAATGGTGCACATTTAATAGATATAACTAGACTCTTCTAACGAACTTGACTTCATAAAGCCAATGCCTATCAAGCCCTTTTGGGAAAACTGGCCTGACATCTGATCTACAGTGTTTATGGATATTTGTGTTCCCAATTTTACAGGTGAGCAAGGAAGGTCACTTCTTCGTAGACTCAGGAATCTTAATATATTTTAAGGACCTTAAGAAGAGAGAAATTCATCCAAATTTATAAGCAATATAGAGAAATATTGTTCTGAGTACTTGGCTTGAAAACTTCCAGCACAAAGAAGAGAAAAAGGGCAGTGGGGTAAGTTAACATTCTTGTAACACCTATGTAAATAATCAGGCATATCTGATAAGGCAATCATACTTGATGATGAAGAATATAATACCTTTGAAATTTTATTTTATAAAAATATAGAGCAATGACTACAAAGAGGAATTTCATGTGTCAGTAGAGTACCGTGCATAATCTAAAACACATCCTTCCTCGGGGAGGGGAGAGTTTTGGTATTGTCCTGTAAATTAGACTAGAACGTGTGACTATGTCCAAATTATCAATCCCTTTTAAATTTTTAGTCAATTCTGTTTCCTTCAGTAACTACATCACTCCAAGCTGATGTTTCCAATTTTTGCTGACTGCTATCACCAAGAATTAAAATCCACTGCCAAGGTTGCTATCAGAACTGGAGGTTGCCTTGCTGGTGGCCTTTTCTTCCAGGCTACAAAGAAGCCCTGGATGCTAAAGACCTCATACTTAATATGAGTCTTGAAGAATTTGTCACTTAGCAGACCAGGCATGGGCCAGATTCTTCCTGGATAAACTGTTATCTTGATAAGTCCTGCAAAATGCTTGAGTCCTGCAAAATTATTTGCCATTATACAAGATATAACTGATAAATTTCACATATTAATAAAATTGTATTAAAAGATAAACTTTAAATATGTTATAATAAAATTTTATCAGAACAATAAGAAGCCAACTATCAATAATTGGAGTTTTCTTGAGTTAATTTTTAAGAATCTTCAGATATATGTTCACTTTACAATCTCATTATCAACTCTAAGAAACTTATGCTAAAATGAGTAAGAAGAGAGAGTAAAGAGTGATTTCAGGGTGTAATTCAACGTCTTCATAGGCACATTGCCTCATGAACTGAAGTAATTAACTTCTAATCTACCATGTTGACTTACATTTTAGTTTTCAATGACTTTAATTATTATGATGATTGGTATTTTTTCTTGTTTTAACTGGAGTTGGATTTCCAAATTTGAGTTGCAGAATTTGCTTATTGACAGGGTAACCTAATTGGAAATTTCTCTATGCAAGTGTTGATAAATGGGAGCCAATTTGTCCATTCACTCTAGTCAAGTCAGGAAGAATGGTGAACTTTCCAAAGGGAAGGGATATGGTTACATCGACATAGCAGGAAAAGGAAATCTATAATTTAATTACCATTTTTTAAAATAAAATAATTGAAATTAATTAAAGTAGCAAGATATAAAATAAATACCCATAAATTGCATTTTTACATACCAGTAATGAACTCTCAGAAAGGGAAATTAAGAAAACTATTCTATTCACAATTGCTTTAAAAAAATGCCTATGAATAAATTTAACCAAGAATGTAAAAGACATATACTCAGAAAACTGTAAGACACTGAAGAAAGAAATTGAAGAAGAGACAAATAAGTAAAGCATATACCACGTTCATGTATAGAAATAATTAGCATCATTAAAATGTCCATACTACCCAAAACAATCTACAAATTCAGTGCAATCCCTTTCAAGATAAAAATGGCATACTTCACAGAACTAAAACAAATATTCCAAAAATTTATATGGAATCACAGAAGACCCCAAATAGCAATAGCAACTTTGAGAAAGAAGAAAAAAGTTGGGGGAATCATCCTTCTATTAAACTATACTACAAGGCCATATTAATCAAAACAGTTTTATATCATACTGACATAAAAACAGACACATAGATCTGTGGAACAGAATAGAGAGCCCAGAAACAAACCCATGCCTTTATAGTCAATTACTATTTGACAAAGAAGGCAAAGACATATAATGGGCTAAAGATAGTTTATTTAATAAGTAGTGTTGGGAAAATTGGACACATACATGCAAAAGAAAAAAAAAAGAAAAGAAAATAGACCACATTCTTATACTACATACAAAAGTAAAATTAAAATGGATTAAAGACTTAAATGTAAGTCCTGAAACCATAAAAATCTTAGGAGAAAACATAGGCATTAACATCTCTGATATTTGTCATAGCAACATTTTTTTATATCTCTCCTTCAGCAAGGGAAGCAAACAAAATAAACAAATGGGACTACATCAAACTGAAAAGCTTTTGCACTGCAAAGGAAACTATCAAATAAATGAAAAGAGAACCCACTGGATGGGAGAACATATTTGCCAATGATATATCTGATAAGGGGTTATTTTCAAAATTTATAAAGAACTTATAAAACTCAACACCAAAAAACCCAAGCAATCCAATTGAAAAATGGGCAAGGGGCTTGACTAGATATTTCTCCAAAGAGGACATACAGATGGCCAATAGACATATAAAAAGGTTCTCAACACCACTAATCATCAGAGAAATGCAAATTAAAACCACAATGAGATATCACTGCACACCTGTCAGAATGGCTATCATCAATAAATCAACAAACAACAAGTGTTGGTGAGGATGTAGAGAAAGGGGAATGCTTTTGCACTGTTGATAAGAATGCAAACTTGTGCAGCCACTGTGGAAAGTAGTATGGAGCTACCTAAAAAATTTAAAAATGGAACTGCATGTGATTCCACTTCTGGGAATTTATCTGGAGAAACCCAAAACACTAATTCAAAAGAATATATGCACAGCTATGTTCATTGCGATGTTATTTATACAATAGCCAAGTGTCGTGGGGATCTCGTCCCAGCCGAAACCCGTGGGTGACCATAACCGAATGCGTGAAATAATCTCACACTGAGACACGCGGGGGGAAGGAATCCAGGGCCATGTGGCTTGATTCCTCTCATCCCAGGAAAAAAGCCTCGAGCGTGGCTTAGCCGGGTTTTTATTGGGAAGCTCCGGATACAGCAAAATGGGAATGGCTACTCATTAGCTAAAATGTTCCGGGCAACCATTAGCATAATCCCTTGGTTCCGGGGGAAGGGTCCCAGCAAGTAACAAGTCCTAGGAAGTAAGTTAATCCAATTTCCCTTTAAGGAATTCCTTTTTCCAAGAGCATGATTTTTACGCAGGCCCGCATGGGAGTGTTAATTTCCATGGAGCTGAGCTCGAGACGTGGAAATTCCCAGGGGGTTACGTTTTTATCATGCGGATGAAAAGAATTCCTGTCACAGCCAAGGTTTGGAAGCAGAACACGTTTCCATCAGTAGACGAGTGGGTAAAACATCTATGGTACATTTACATAATGGAATACTATTTGGTTATGAAAAAGAAAAAAAAATTACCCTTTGTGACAGCATGGATAGAACTAGAGAGCATTATGCTAAGTGAAATAAGCCAAGCAGTGAAAGATAAATACCGTATGATTTCACTCATATGTGGAATCTAATGAACAAACTGATTGAACAAGCAAAGTAGACACAGGCTCATAGATAGAGACTAGGCTGACAGCTCTGGGGTAGAGGTTGAGTAGGTAGAGGGATCAAACAAAAAAGAAAAAGGAGAAAGAACTCATGGACACAGATAACAATGTGGTTATTGCAGGATGGAGGGAGGTGGGTAAGGGCGGAAAAGGGGCTGGGGGATAAATGGTAATGGAAATATAAAAATAAACGTTAAAATTAAAAAAGGTAAAAAATAATAAACATAACATAAATTGGGAATTCTCTGAAAATATGGGATTCATAAAATTATAATAACTTGTTAAACAGAAAGGCCAAGCACTTAAAGCATAAAATTAATTTTATTGATTCAAATAATTTTAACAAAATATTTGGTTGAAAATTTATACTTCTATTGCTAGTAAAAGAATTACTATGTATTTAGTATCAATTGGACCAACTTGGAAACATACTTATCGAAAGGCTATCATTTTTCAAAGTCAGTATCACAGACTTCTCCCAGTATTACTGTATTGTAGTCAATTATTTGAATAAAAATTTTCAAATAGAGATTTCACAAAGCACTTATATGTGTCTATCCATCAGTTACTTGGTAAAAATAAATGCCTCCATAATATATGTTAAGTCTAGATAGATTTTTATATCATCAAATAGATAAAAACATTTTGCAGTTCCACATTCTTCAGTACAACTTGAGAACAATGAGGTTTTCAGCCTTGTCTGCTTGACACAAATACACTATTTTGGGGAATAGCTGCTCAATTTTTATAATAAAGTATGGATGTGATTTCTTTTTGTTGATGACAAACTAATAAGACCTCGGTTCTTGTCTTCTTAAAGGGAAGATTCCAGTCAAGAGACAAAGCCCAGCGAAGCAGGCAGAATTTATTGGCAGAGTGGAAATACGTTGAGCGGACCGTGTGAGCACCTCAGAATGTGAGTGCTCCCATTAGTTCAAAGCTCAGGTATTTATGGGCTCTTCTTCCTGGACTCCTCCAGTTCTGTCTCTCAGCTATCTCCTCTCACTGATCTGTCTGTGCACCTGGTCTGTGACTGGGACTGGTGACCTCTGTGGCTGAACAATGTCCTGAGAATGAATCAGAGATTTGGTGATCACAAGTCTGGGTGTGGTGAGTCCTGTTCCAGCTTAAAGATTTACCTTAAGCGCTGTGGACATACATACAGGAATGCACAAAGATAATCTATTTTGTTTATCTTCCTTAGTCTGCTGTTGCTCCTGTCTAACTAGCTACCTATCCTAAGATTATTCCTTAAAAATAACTCCCAGCAAAAAGAAAAAAAAAAAAAAAAAGAAAAAAACAAACCTTAAGAGATAATCAGTTAATAGGTTAAACTTTAAAGAGAGGGATAACTAACTTTAAATCTTGTATTTTTCAATTGCTTGCTTTATGATTTGAATATGTTATTTACCTCATAAATCTCACTTTCCTCTTCGATAAAATTGGGACACTTAAGTTTGATTTACAAACTTAGTATAAAGATAAAATGTCCAGCCCTGGCTGGTGTAGCTCAGTGGATTGAGCACCAGCCTGCAAACCAGACGGTCACTGATTCGATTCCTAGTCAGGACACATGCCCAGGTTGCTAGCCAGGTCCCCAGTAGGGGGTGTGTGAGAGGCAACCACACATTGATGTTTCTCTTCCATCCCCTTTCTCTAAAAATAAATAAATAAAATCTTTAAAAAATGTAAAAAAGATGAAGTGTCCTAATGCAGTGTATCCCACCCCAAACTTTTATTATTTACGTTATACTCTCACAGGTTGTGTCTTTTCTTCATACCGTCCTCAATTATTATTTAATATTTTAAAAAGTATACCTATATAATTAAATATGCATAATTACAATTTTTTTATCAAATCAATTATGAAAAATGCACTACTATTACCATAAATGCCAAATTACTTTAAATAAAAATAATAATAAAGTGTTATTAATATTAATATAGTGTTATTTGGTGCTATGTAAGCCTGCCTGTCATGTTAAGTCTAATTACTCTATTTCAAATGTAATTAAGCATCCAAAGGTATAGATTAAAGGTAACATAATTAAATATAATTAAATATAAAATGTATGACAAAAAATAACAAAAAGGCCAGGAGGGAGAATCATTAAAATAAAATAATGAACTTTTCTTATGCCATGGGAGTGTGGTATAATGTCACACTTTGAAGGAAAACTTTGGCAAGTTAAAGATACGTACTATAAACACTAAAACAACCACTAAGATAACAAAATAGAAGACAGAGAAAGAGGAAATGGGGAAGCAAACAACAGAAGAGAAAAACAAAAAATAATAGTTAAATTTTGATAGATTTAACTAATCATATCAGTAATCATATTATAAATTGTCTGAGTATTGTTAAAGGAAAATGAAACCTGAGTAATTGGATGCATATATTAAAATATTATTCTTATAATAGCTAAGAAGGCTTAATATTGTTAAGGTGTTAATTCTTCCCAAATGTATCTTTATATTCAACACATTCCCATCAAAATCCCGGTAGAACTCTTTGAACAAATTGAAAAGCTCATTCAAATTTCATATGTTAATACAAAGGCCCTATAACAAGCAAGCCATATCTGAAAAGAACAGAGTTGGAGGTCTGGCAACAATAACAAGTCTAAACAATAAAAATGTTTCTATTTTTATTACATGGACATTTAGAATATGCTTCTTTATCAACTTTCTAAATATCCATGATGATCATTTGCAGGGATACAAACCTGATTTCACTGTCTACATTTTATTTTCCCCTCTACAGTAAAAACTTGTATTTATATCTTTTAATATTATAATTTTTTTCTGCTTGCCATTTCTAACATTCAGTCATACTAAAGTTGGTGCCTTAAACTGTACTGTTTAAAAAAATACAGGTAGCACAATTCAGGACAGAATAGACGTGCATTTGGTTGGACACTGTCCGTGAACTAATGCACCTTCTTCCCTAAATGCACAACCTCTTATTTCCCTGTAACCAATACAAATCTGTGTAAAATATTAACTTTCATAGGTTAAATTTTAGGGAAATAGAATCATGAATACATTACACTCCCAGGGCATACTGATTGCTGTCACACAGTGTGAAAGAGCAACAGTGACAAAAAAGACCTGACACAGAAACAGTGACAGAAAATAACAGTAAAGAAATTTTATCAACTGACTTTAATGTAGTGGCAAATGATGCATTTATTTTTATCACCTGTCAAAAGAGAACTCATTTGTTTTAGAAAGAGAAATACGACATTGTAAAATGAGACACTTAAGGAAAAAAAGTCCACATTAGTAAAGATGTTCATGTAGTCATAAACAGTTTGAACCTTGGTGCATGAAAATATTATTTACAGATATGTGAGGTGCAGAACAGTTTGGGTTGAGGCTGGAACTAACCTCTATGTCACAAAACATTAATTGCTAGTCTCACCACTTTTATATGATGTGTGTTAGTGTTAAATGAAAGAAATATTGAATAATAGTTTATATAGTTTGCCAACTGTTCAGAAATTTTTAACACTGCTTCATATAATTTGCATATAACAATAAAAATTTGTGAGCTGCTAATCTTTCAATTGCCGTATGCATATATTATCCATCTCTCTTCACCTTGCTGGGAGGACCCGGAGAATGAGCCCTGGAGGTGCATCATCTGGACTCCACTGCCCCTGTGGCTTCCTGTTGTATTTGGGCTATGAAGCTAACGACCAGACCGGAGCGCAGGATGGAAGGAGGTCAGCCGTGTCTTCCCTGTTCTGTCCCTGATTTTGCGTGGTACCTTAGGCAGTAGTTATTGTTGCTCTTCCAGTCCACTTTTCAGTAAATGCTTGTGGTGTTGTTTTCTCCCTTAACACTACATATTTGAGTGTTAGACTCACATCCCATCCGTGCTCTTCTCCAGAAACTCCATTAACACTTTGGTCCGTGAATCTGTAAGTGTTCCTTTCATTTGCACCATCTGGTGGCTTTCTGTTTCTTACAGTAATGCTGACTGATAAAATATATACTGAAACCTTAATTGTGATGACAGGACTGTTATGAATTTTCATAAATATTAAGTTTTTTAGTATTAAGTAGCAAATGAATATTCATATAAAATAATCATATCTGAAATTTATTGAAATGTTGTATAACAGACAATATTATAAGCAACGCATATTATCTTTTAGTCCTCACAAGAGTCTTATTAACTACTTTTGCAAACTAAACAAAGTCAATCTAGCGGTGGTTCACAATTAGAAAGTTCTTTTGGTAAATGTCAATTCCGTATAGTGATAGGGTATAAAGAGGTATTTCCAACTTCACCCACATATAGAATGTATAATAAAAGCAAGTTTTAGACTAAATTCTGACAACAAGGCATTAGTAAAAGGCCTATACTTTATCCAGAAGCACAAGCTAGGCTGGGAGGCAATCTCATTTGTGAAGGAGAGGAAAGCCAGTACTGCCTGGATTTAGGGTCTGCACCCTGTTGAGACTGTATCAGAATGTTCGTCTTTCCAGTTTCCTGTAGCTCATGCATAAACCAAGAGTGAGTTCCGTAAAACTGTGAGACCCATAAAAACAAGAACAGTGAATCCCGACTGCATTTCTTGAACACCATTCATTTTGCCCATGAAAACTTATTTCTAACATCTTTCAGGTTAACTGACATACTCTTTGGTTCAGATTTCAATAATGACATTTGACGTGCCTGGGGGAGCCAGTCAGTTATGTTTATCTGCTAATGTATTTCACATGTTAATCATCCCAAAGTATAGATTAAGGGTAATATAATAATATACAATAAAGCCTTGATATAATTATTTTCGATCAGTTCATTTTTTTTATCAGAAAAAAGCCCAGCCCTGAAATAGAAACAAAGCCTCTCTCCTATTAATAAAGGATGATGAGGATCATGCCCCAAGCATGTGGAGGTGTTGTTATAGGTTGTCTACACTATAGCATAACACCTATAACCACTCGATATTCTATTTCAACTTCTTATCATTAACCAGCATGCCCTTGCTTCCTCCCTTCTCTTTCTGCCTCTTTTCCTCTAATACCTAATCTTTCCTCCCTGCCTCCCTCCCTCTGTTTCTTGCTCTTGGTATCTTATACACACACACACACACACACACACACACACACACACACACTTTGCCACTTTCCTAAACCACTAGAGATTATTTGATGGTTTGATCATAAACACCTAAGTGTCTCTTAATAACAAGGACATTATACTACATAATCATAATACAATTACCAAAATCTGAAAATTTAACATTAAGACTGCCAAAGCAAAAATTGTACCAGTCAAAAGTAAAAAGGCAAGAAAAAGTCTATTCAAGGCTGTTACAGCAATGGAGAGAGACCAGAACATAATCTAAAGTAAACTCTACTGAAATAAAAAATTGAAGAGTTTTCAGGACTGGGGTAGTCCTTCTTTGTTTTCTAATAGAAATTACCAAAAAAAGAGTAAAATTTCTCTTTTTATTTTTTTATTATTGTTCAAGGACAGTTGTCTCTATTTTCCCACTGAAAGGAAAGGAGGAATCCTCGGAAAGAATAAACTTCCTCTTATCTTTAATAACAGGACAGAGTATCATAGTATGACATAAGACGCCCGCCAAAGCTGGGTCCCTGCCCTTCCACAGAGACTAGGAGATTGGTCCTCTATCGCCTTAGATGATTACATTTCAAAGGGATGACTCCAAGATCCTTGAGAAAGACAGTCCTGGTTGGTTAAACTGACAAGAAGCTTTAAAAACTTTTACATCTCAAAGAAGCAGAGAAGAATTAGCAATTACAAGTTTTCTAAAGTAAGTCCTAAAGAAAGGGAGGGCTAGCTTTGGGTAAGAGGGACTTCAAGGCCTAGAGTCAGGAAGAAGCTTGTCTAACTTTAGTCTAACTGAGGGAAATGTGCAGACCATTTTGGTTAATACAGTGTTAATCATTAAATAATATTTTTTTTACTATTAGAAAATCAATCTTAAAATTTCCTCAGTTGTCCCAAAGTGTTCTTATAATAGTTTAAAAAATCTGCAATCCAGAAAAAGAACATGAATTATGTTTAGTTTTTGTCTTTAGTCTCCTTAAATATAGAAAAATGTTTCAGTTATTATTTGTATGTGACATTGATGTTTGTGAAGAGTACAGGCCACTGTGTTTTACAGAACTCCATCTGTACTGAGTTTTTATAGGTAAGCACATACACACTATAACAATATGACAAGTAGATGTTCTCTTGTTCCTTTTTATAAATGAAGAAACTGCAAAACAGATTAGTTCTGTTGACCCAAATCAGTTTTTCTAAGTAACTAGCAGAGCCAGGATCTGATGCAAGTAGAAAGATTTATCACTCTTATTTATCATAATAATACATTATAATAATTTTTAACATATCCCAAATATGAACTTATACTGTTCTATGCTTATTCATCAGCAAAACTGTGGTCAGGATTTATGTTTCACATACATTACGCATGTACACAGATGCACACGTACATGCGCACAGAGTGTGCTTCCCACTGGGCTTTGTTCTCAGAGATACGTGTAATCAAACCACTGTTACTATTTCCTACAGGAATAGTAACATTGAGAGATGGCAGCAGTCCAAAATAAGGCAATAGGCTAAATATTACATTATATTGAAGCAGCTTAATCCAGAGTTAAAATCCACAAGTGATTTCTTAAAGGAGAAGCATTCATCACTTTTTTCCTCACAGCTAAGCTTGCAAATACCAACAATATCTGTGTCTTTTTAATTGATTGTTAAACTAAAACTTTTTTGTGATTATATTAGCAATGCAATTTAACATCAGCAATTTTTAAACTCACACAAATATGAAGAATAAGTTGAAAGTTCAAACATAGAGTCTTGTTTATCATAAAATGGTGAATTAATATGAACCATTGACTGCTTCCCTCCATAGCAACTTTAAGTACATTACAAAAGTGAGAGAGACGCATGCATTTGTCCAATAATTATGAACACTGAGAAATTGCAATGTAGATCAAGGGCTGTCCAGGGCATACATGGAGTGGTGGCAGCTGGTGACAGAGCACCCTGGCCACCCTCCCCTCCACCCTCAATCAGCAGAGAGGATGTAGACTTCTAAGATCTATTCTTACATCTTTCCCATAAGCCCAATCTACCATTTTACTGTTAGCATGAAAATGTCAGAGCTGAAAAAAAAGGACCCCTGTGGAAAGAACTAACTTCTACCTCAGAATTGATGGATTACAGTCTAATATGTCCAGTTATGTTTTTTTCTAGGTGATTTATTGTTGAGACTTTGGAGATATTGCGAGTTCAGAGTCAGCAAACAGGGGTAGTTGATTATAGTTCTGTGGTGCCTGGTGTTCCTGAGCCCTGGGGTTCATTGCCACTCATCATTGACAAAGAAAACAAACAAGATCAACAAACAAATAAGGTCATTAGCAAAGAATAAAAGAAGAGCAGCTCACAGAAGTCAATTATACTTGTCAAAATAAGTAATATCCAACTATAAAATATAAATAACACATTAGCAACAAAAAGCAAATTACATAGGGATTGACTTTGAAAGAAATTCATAAGATCTAAAAAGAAAAAAGCATGATAACTATATTAAATGGTATAGAGAAGATTTTTTTCATTCTATTCATTTGGATAAAAATAATATAAAGATATTTTTTTAAGAATTTTTAAATTTAATGTAATTTCAATAAAATTTCTAGCTGGAAATATAATAAAATAAAAAAGTTTCATAGTATCACTCTATTATTTATATATGATAAATAGTTTATAAACATCCAAGTTAAACTTTTAAAACGTGTTGCTTTAAACATGATCCCAAGGGCACAAACCATGAAGAATAAAATTGATATATGATTAAATTAAAATTAAAAATTTCTATTCAATGATAGCAAGATAGAGTTATATGTCAAGTGCCATATTTAGAAAAGTTACTTGCAATATCAAAACCAATAAGGGCTTATATCTAGCTTATATAAATCTCCTAAAAACCAATAATGAGGAGGAGAAACAAAGCAGAATCATAGATTTTAAAAATGTAATTCATAAAAGAATAAAGGCAATGCATAGAACAAAAATATGTTCTCAAACATTAATTAATACTGTTTTAGAATAATGTTGCTCAATGCTTTGCACTTTTCAGATTAGCAAAAATTATAAAGTTGGGTGATGCCACGTGTTCTCGGGGATGTGGAATATGGAAGCTTGATGCACTTCTGGAAGGCAAAGGTCTGATGCAGCCATTCTGGAAAGCAGTCTGGAAATATGTAGTCAAATTAAGCATGTGAGCACTATATGCAGCAGTCTTATTTTTTAAGTACACACTCAGAGAAATTTACGTGTATATGAACGTATATATACTATTGTGTTGGCCAAAAAAGTTTATTTTTTTCCCCTTAAGATGGCTCCAGTAACACTTTGTTATCTTTGACTTCTTTCAAAACAATTTTGCTAGATTTTATTGTGACAACTGTCATATCTGTGTGCTTTTAAAAAAAAATCAAAATTGGTAAAATTTTGTGTTGCTGTTTTAATATTGAAGATGTAAGGGAATTTGCAACATTTTTGGAATATTATGATTTACTATTTCAAGAAAGGTAAAAACACAACTGAAACACACACACAGAAGATATGTGCAGTGTATGGGGAAGGTCAAACTGTGACTGATCAAACACATCAAAAATGGTTTGCCAAGTTTCATACTGGAGATTTCTCGCTGGACGATGCTCCATGGTGGGGTAGACAAATTGAAGTTAATAGCAATTAAATCAAGGCATTGAGAACAGTCAGTGTTACACCATGCAAGAGATAGCCAGCATACTCAAAGTAACCAAATCAATAAAGTTATTGGTAAAAATGAAAAATGTGTCTTTTATTTTATGGAAAAACCATATGGACTTTTTGGCCAACCCAACATTATAGATTGTGGTATTGAGGTATGAGAGAAAAATTTAGTGGCTCATCATTAGAGCAATGTAAAAAGACAATTTAAGCACATGATTGAACACTGTTAATAAGTAATATGAATAAATTTTAAATATATTTGAATATAAAATTTAATATTTATTTGCATATATAAATAAATAACATTTATGAGGTCTGCTGCACAATGCAGCTAAACTAAAAATACACATAAACAATGTTTAAGGAATACATGCAAATAAAAGAGGCTTCATCAAATGCATTAGAACAGTTGAATGTGAAGGGGAAATGAAAGAGCATTAGGATCCGGAATTAATGGCATATAAATGTTACTATTGACTAGGGAGGGACAAAATAATGCTTTCCATATGACTTTCTTTCCACACAAATTTAGGTCTCAAACTTTTTTTATTTTTTATTTATTTATTTTATTTATTTTTTATTTTTTGTTCAATTGCGGTTATTTGCATCCTCTCCCCTCCCCTCCTCCCTTCCCCTCCAGCCCCACCTCCCCACCAGCCTCCGTCCTCCCCCTTAGTCCTGTCCATGTGTCCTCTACAGTGATTCCTGAAAACTCTTCTCCCCATTGTCCCCTTCCCCCTCTCCCTGTCTATTGTTAGACTGTTCTTAATTTCACTGTCTCTGGTTATGTTTTGCTTGCTTTCTACTTTTGTTGGTTATGATCTGGTTAAAGGTGAGATCATATGGTATTTGTCCCTCACCACCTGGCTTACTTCACTTAGCATAATGCTCTCCAGTTCCATCCATGCTGTTGCAAAGGGTATAAGCTCCTTCTTCCTTTCTGCTGCGTAGAATTCCATTGTGTAGATATACCATAGTTTCTTGATCCATTCATTTGTAGATGGGCACTTAGGTTGTTTCCAGCACTT
>PVJI01028880.1:0-15961 GCA_004026765.1 Micronycteris hirsuta
GATAACCTTAGTTTCTTCTCAGGCAATGTTTAAGCTAAAATGATCAGTTCTGACGCTACTATATATTACCCTAGAACCCATTTTAAACTAAGTGGCTTGTCTCTTCATTTCTTAGAGCAACAATAAAGAGAAACAGAGCCCCGTCCTACCTGGTTGGCCCAACGTCACTTGACTACTGCTAGACGAGAGCAGCTGGTTAAGTGTTTTCGAGTGGTTTTCGGCCCGTGATGAGTGCACAAGGTCCATCTCACACATTAACATCCCACTGCCAAGGCCTCTACATAATGAAGTGAATGAAGTGCCCGACTCAAGTGCAAGTCGGCACTTCTCTAGGTATGCACTGTAACTCTGAAACAGGCTTAGCCTAGGAAGTCACAGGGCAAACGGAAGTCCTGATTCTAACACCAACGTCAACGAATCACATTAACTACGTGTAGCACTCTTCCCATCTATTACGACGAGTATAAAACCCTTTTTTACTTAATAGGGTTTCTGTGGAGCAGATAAAATAAATGAAAATTGCTCTGTGGATGGCCAAGCTGTACTGTACAGACGCTATTTATTCCCAAGAGTCCTTCCCGCCGACACCATCAACTGGATTTATGTACCTCTCCTCTGAGCTTATCTTTTCATAGCATTAACATGTTATTTTATTGATTTGTTTATCATTTCCCTTGGAAGACGAACAGCTTAAGGGCAAGGACTGTGACTGATTGCATTTTCTACTCCAGCATTTGAAAGAGATTCAATAAACAGTTGAACTTTATTTTACGATTACTGTTATGAGTATAGTAGCTTCCTCCTCTTCGTAGCACTCACACAAGCCTTCCAGAAGGGAACCCGGCACGCCAGATTTCGGTGACTTCCTTCAGACTGGAGAGTGCAAAGCTGAAAGGCCAGCCCAATGCACCCCGACCCCCAGGGTGGAGGTGCAAGACGCAAGCAGGAGCTGGTTGTTCAGACGCCTCCTGCCGTCCCACAGCAGCTCGTGCCACAGACACTTACGATATAAGGGTCTCACAATGGGAGGGTATCGCAGTCATTTATTCTAGAAACTGGGACACACTAGCTAGCTCAAGAGGTCAACGTATCTGAGAGGGGCGAGGAAACCTGTGCTACATTCACTGAAAAAAAAAGATTTGTCTCTGTTCTTTTTTAAAGATCATCAAATAAGTAAAGTCTAACAAATAGAGGGGTTTTTTCCACCTTTTAAAAACGTATTTATTTTCCAAGGAGAGAGCATGGACATCAGATTCCTAGAGACAGGAACGCCAATCTCAGCCCCACTGTTTACTTGCCGAATAACCCCGGGACAAGGGCTCAGAAAACTGCCATCAGACTGTTCGGGGGTCACTGGGTCACTGGGTCACAGCCACAGGCGGTGAGATGGAAGCTCACTGAGGTACAGCCACAGAAAAATCAGGCCACAGCAATTCCTGGTGGACGGTCCTTCTAAACTCTCAGCACATTTCTGTTCAGAGACGCGCCCTGGGACAACACTAGAGACTGACACCGGCCTGATTTCCGCGAACCACCACGCGCCGGTTCCACCATTTCCAAATTCCCTTCCTTTCCTGGCCCATTCCTTTCCTGATGGCCTAGTCCAACCACTGAGATATTTATAGTTATTCATTCCAGAGTTTCAAGATTTTTAAGCAATTTTTAAATTATTTTAATAAAACCCCTATAAAATTCTAATTAATGAATAACAGTGAGTTAAAGACTAAAGGATTATACAGACATCGACTGGCAACTGAGACCAAAAAAATTTCTAACCAGTTAAAGAGTTGAGTGTAGGTCAATAAGGACTACAACAGATGCTTTTATCTTTGCAGACAAAACAAAAAAGGCTATCCAGAATTTCAGTAAACAAAAAAAGTATACTAACGGACTTTGCTTGAACAGCCTTTATGCTATATGACATTCTAGAACATTCACGAGATGAAATAGTAAGTGTCCTTTCTATTAGGTGAATGAAAATAACTTAAGAAAACAGAAAGTCAGGGGAAGGGAAGAATGTCTTTCATATTCAAAGTTTTCACCATTTAAATGTGCCCACATGTAAAATTTCCCACATACAACAGATCATCAGGATCTTCCCAAATGACAAAAGCTGAATATTTTATCACCATGTAAAGGATGGGCAACTTTTGGATCAAGTATCAGGCATGCCTAGCTAAAATACATTTAAAAAACAACAACAGTTTTGAGAGTTGGTCCACCGTACTCCTGGAATGAAGATGGAAGTCAAACGAGCTATAGTTTCAGAGCAGAGAGAGAGGGTCCCTTGTATTTAGCCACCGAGGGTGAAGACTGAGGAGCATCCGTTCTACTCAGAACAAATGCAGACCTAGTGAGAGACCCTGGTAGAGAGGTAGAGAACAAATTAATTTCAAGGTAGGAACTGAAGAGGAAATGATCTTCCTAAACCTGTGTTGAAGATACTGAAGAAGTGAATAGCCAGAACGAATGAATTTCAGTCTGTGAAAAGAGTAAGAAAATGTAGAGCCACTTTCTCTTTTCCTCCACTATTCTGAAAAAAAAAAAAATGCCATTAACTTACTAAGAATTCTTTTAATAATGCAGTTTAACTGGTGAAATTTAAAAGAATTCTGCAAAAGGACATCAATCCATTCAGATTTCTCAGGGAAAATACTCCAATCTTAGAATAATAAAACTATCCACCAAAGCTGGTGACAAGATATTTCTATTAAAAAACAAAAGGAATGGGGAAGTGATAGAAGGGAAATTAACCCTTCAAGTGCTGAAATGCAAAATAATCATCCGAAGAGTAAAAGATTTGTAACACGCACTGTATGTAACTGGGATGAGTACTTCTAAGCCTTCCCTCTGCCACATGTGGCATTATATAAGCTGACCTCACTTGCCCATCATAATTTTAAATTATAATTGACGTGGATTTTATCTGTTTTTAAATAACTAAACCATTTAATTCTTAAAATGTCATTGCAAGACGTTAAAAACATAACAGTCCTATCTTTCTTTATATCTTCACTATCCATCTTTTGAGTGAAGAGATGATAACTCCCTTCGAGCCTTAAGGAAACCCAATGTTACTAGAGTTGCAAAATTTGGGAAGAATTGTAACATTTTTAGAATATTGACCCTTCGAAGCCTTGATCACATCAGTTGACCTTTTATAAAAAACGAACATCTCCAATCTTGTATTTCTGGAATAGAAAAAACAAGAGACGGAGGAGGGTGGAATGGAGAATTCAACGGACAGATTATATTCCATATACAGAGCATACTGCACTAGAAATTAAAATCATTACTCTATTGCTAATCTGTCCTACTATACCAATAACATTGTAAGTTTCGGAAATACGAGAATAAACGACATCAGTGCACTACAGTAAGATGTCCGCAGAGTGAAATCACTGCCAGTGCTCACCTTGAGGCAAGACCCTTCCTAGGGCTGATCATCGTCGGGAAACTCACCTGCTCACTTTGCCGCCACTCGCCCTGCTGCTTCAGCGACGGGACGGCCCAGACACTCAGCTTCCCCGAGAGGTGAATGGCTGCAAGGAGGGTCCCGTCTGGAGAGAGGCTCATCTTAAAGATCCCGTCCTACACGGAAATTATCTCACATTACTGTCAGAGCAAAGCTTGAAGCTCAACAGAAATAACCTCCAGAGTTTAATAACACCCTTTAGAGAGTGCCAGGTCATAAATGGTCTCTCCTAATTATGGATTCCAACAGCTTCATGACATTATAAATGTGCCCCAGCATATAGATACAGGACTCTTACCCTTAAGGAGAACTTTTCAATCTCTTTTATAGTGTTATAATTTACGTATCATGAAAGCCCAAAGTGAGGGCATTATAAAAATATTCCTTAGTATCACACATCAATAACCGTAAGTTTTCAATAACTTTTATGGGTTGATGTTGAGTAGCTTGTGAATTTCTTGAATTTTGGGTTCACATCTAAAAAATTCTATACGTACACAATGTCTGAAATATTCTATACATCTAGACAGGCCACAAAATCGTGCTGGGGAAGAGAAAGAAAGGGAGGGGAAGGAAGCGAGAGATGGAAGGAAAGAGGATCCCAGGGTGATGGGAGCTAAGGCAGCCAGGGGAGAAGTGAATTCCTTAACTTAGGGAACTCTCTGAGTGTTTAAGATTTTCGGATTTGCTGGCAAATTTCCCCATTTAGAGAATCTAATTGTTGCCACAGAGGCGAGAAACTTTGTATACACTGGTTTTACATGACCAGCCTCAGGGCACAAAGAGCAAGTCTTGGCTTTTGAGTCCCACTTATCCAAATCTCTCAACCTTTTCCTATGATAAAACCAGGTTGGCTCAGTTACCCCGAAAGAAACTATACAAGCAGAAATACCACCTACAACAGAATCACAGGAATCGAACGAACACTAAATGGACATCCATTTCCCACCAAAGCATTTATTAAGGGCAGGGTCTAAGCCCAGCATCCCCCGATGGCAATTATCAGGCAGGACAAGGTAGCATGTGCACCCCCAGAAGGGTCATGCCCCCACCATTCTCTACAGCGGCCCACGATTAAGGCTAAATATCAGCTACAAACGAAAAACTAAACATGGCTACACTGAAAGTCCAGAAATTACACCTGACTCAGCTCATCATATTATCTACACTAACCACCAAAAACAAACAGAACAACTTCAGGAAGTGAGGCACATGGCTCGATGAGTAGACAGATGAAAACATTCGCATCCTCTAACCTCCCTTAACAAGTCTACCCCAGAATGACGGACTTCAATGTAGGGCAGATTAAACGACAAATGCCGGGGAGAGGGAAGCAATAAAAGCCAAGCCCTTGAAGCAGGATTTTGAAGGCAGCACACCCCTGTCGCTGTGATGGAGGCAGGGGCAGGGGCCGCAGACGAAGGGCCTGGCATCTTCCTTTCATGACTCTAGTCCACAGGCCCCACGGTTTCACATAAAGCAAGCCCCAGAGGCACAGATTTGTATGAGCCAAAGGACCTCTCTACCCATCCTTTGAGTTTACGAAGAAGAAACTGAAGACCAGCAAGGGTTAAGGTGCGTGCCCAAGATCATTCAACTGTAGACGGCAGAGCCTGAACTAGGGGCAGAGCCTTCGGCCCCAGGCCACGTCACTCCCACCGCACCACGGGCACTGCCCCTCCTGGGCCACGGCCTTTCCACCAATCACAGGCATGTTCCTCGGTGGAATGCCTTACTGCTTCGGTCACATAAATAGTTAGTCACGTGTGACCTACATGGTAACTCCCAGGTACTACAAAGGATTCATTAAACAACTCCACTAAAAGTGCACCCAAAACAAGTAGAAAGTTTATGGATCTGTTTTACAATAACAAAAAAAATGTATACTCAATAATGTGATAATTTAACAATAGCATTGTAACCAGGGAAATAAATGAAAATGAACATACTAAATTTTCTTTTGATTTAATTTCTCCCTCCCTCGATTCCTCCTTCCCTTCCTTCCTTTCTGTTTAGACCCTTAAGCAAAAAATATTTTAACTAAAATGTTACCAATTGTTTTTAATGTGGTGAGTTCTTGATCCCCTAAATTCCATCTGGTACTATGGTATCATCTGGATATTTAGTACCATAGATGATACCACAGTACCAGATGAAACTTAGAATCCCCTTTAAGCATTTGGCTGTAGAGATGTGCACTCACAAACAAAAGTAGAAATTATAGCACAGTGAATTCCCAGGGACACAACAACCAGCTTAAACAAATATCAACACTTCAAGCTGTTTCATGAACCCTTCCGCAATCATCAGAATGTCCCCAGAGATTTTCTGTATTAGTAAAACAGACAAATCTTCAGTGAACACCTTCACGAACCTTTACCAGTGCACATGCCCACACAGCGCACAACTGAGAGCACGCCCAGAGGTGGGCCCTACACTCGAGGCTCATTCGGCTTTGCCCCTCGTGGTGGTCTGCGGATGATGTTCGAGAAGCACAAGGCTTTAAGCTTGTGAGTTACCTGTTCTTGTCCTGGGCGACTGTAAAACTTCACACTTAACATCCTTAATAACCCCAGGGTCTTTGGTACCTACAAAATAAACACACATCATACAAAGAAAACTTAATGTAATGCTTTCTCATTGTACAAAGTCCTTTGGTCATAAAATGAAAACTATAGCAAATGTAGTATTTAAAGCCATGGTAAAGAAAATCATCAATAAGTGTCAGAAATATTGGTGAGCCTATTTTTATTCAGAAAAAAATCCACCAAGCTTACAAATACGCCCGAAATCAAATGCTTTTTTAAATACATATATAACAAGTCTAGTACAATCTCTGCAAATCAGAATCTCCCAGCTACTCTCCGACGACGCTGCCCCAGGCTATCACCCTCACGGGGCTGCAGACACGGGCAGAACTTCCAACAGAAGTTTCATTCATTGAGGAACTATTTCTACACTGGAAAAGTAATCACCATTTAGAAACCAGTATTTGAAATAACACAAGATTATTTTTGTCTTTAGATTTAAGAAATATACTTATAAAAGGAAGAGAGAGATTAGGTGTAATTTTTAACATGGAAAATAACAAGCGATGCAAAAGATGGACAGAATGTGGAACCCTAGCCCACTGCCGGCGGGGATGTAAACTGCTGCAGCCACTGTGGAGAAAGCAGGGTGGCTCCTCGCAAAGTCGACTTAGAATGACCACAGGACCCAGCAACTCCAGCTAAGTACATACCCAGAGAATAAAGGACGTGTATTCAAACAAGTATGTGTGCACGAACACTCACAGCAATACTGTAACACAACGGCCAGAAAGTGGAAAGCTGTAGAGACTCAGACGCCCCTTAAGTAGCTGGATAACCAAGTGCAGTACACACCGGGGATGCTGTTCAGTCGGAAAAGGGCTGAAGCACAGACACCTGCTGCGACCTGAACGCACCTCAAAGATCCCGCGCTAAATCAAAGAAGCCAGACACAAACGGCTTCACTGTACGATTCCACTCATAGGAAACACTCAGAAGAGGTGAAAGCAGACCACGGGCTGCAAGGAGCTGGGGGAAGGGAGAATAGGGAGCTTAATGGGCACAAAGTCTCTTCTTGGGGTGATAAAAAATGTTTTCAGACTAAACAGTTGATGGATGCACAAAATTGTGAATGCTCTAAATGCCACTGAACTGTACACTTTAAAATGGTTATTGGTTAATAGTATGTTACGTGAATTTTACTTAATTTTACAAGAAAAGGCAAAGGGGAGAGGGTATTATTTTGTTGAAGTTAAAAATTTTCCCACCAGAACGGAGTAGCTGGAGACAGTAGTGATAGCCTAACTCTCAATATTTTCCCCAACGACAAGAAAAAGCAAGGTGGGGGAAATAATTCTACATAAAAACTACGCCCACAGCTTAACTTGAAGACAGAAGACACACAAACTTCAGAATCACTGTAAGCAGAAGAAGCAAAGTCACAAAATCCCAGGTGTCATTTCCACTTGCTCTCGCCGTGTGCCCACGACCCCGCAGGCCCATCTGGAGGCCTGGTGGTAGCAAAGGCAGAACGAAAAACTCCTGGAGGGCCAGGGGGACAGACAAGGGAAGCCAACACAGAGGTCTAAGGCCTACCCAAAATCACTTTCAAATTCACAACCCAAAAAAATATTTCCAGAAACAGAAAAAGATCCACATCTATACATTGAAAGAGTCAATGGATACCTAGAAAATTAACCCAGAATAATCAACTCCAGGAAGTGTCCTAGGAAAGCTGTTGGATTTCAAAGGTCAAGAAAATCCTTGAGGCCTCCAAGCAAAAAGGCCAAACAACATACAAAGGGGAAATAACTTACCTCAGACTTGTCCAACTCCACATACTACACAGAGCAACAACAGACTAGTTTGTTGTTGTTGTTTTTTTTTAAGTCCAATGGGGGGAAAAAAAGGTAAACCAAGGATTTTATATCCAGACACATTTTCCTTCAGATCCAGGCTATGGAAAACAATTTTGAACATACAAGAACTGAAGAAACTCTTCACTTACGAGCCTTTCACAAAACATCTACTAGAGGGTAATTGCATCGAACCAAGAGATAACTGGGAGAAGTTCGGCAAAAGAAGAGACGGGAGTATTTTGGAATATAAAAATGGACATTCAAGACTAAAATAAAAAAAAAATGAGGATAAAGTTAGAAATTAATGTGTAAATATGTGTTTTGACAAATAATACAACTAAAAGAGGGAGGAGAAAGGAAAGGGAAAGAGTAAAATAAACTAATTTTTGGTTAAGCACTTAGTAGGAATTAAAGAATATCAGTGAAACTCAAAACTGGTACGATATTAGAAGGCAATGATAACATCAATAAGATAGTTTCAGTGGGATGATAAAAGTCAGTCCCTTCTTAAGTAAATTCAAGAAAGCCTGGAAAGAGAGGAGGCGGAAACCAGGACGGCACCCCCTGAGCAAGCCGAAGGAAGGAGCGGAACAGGGCGGTGGTGGCGTTCAGTGGAGTGTCGATCCCGCAGGAGCTAAACGGAAGAGTTTCTTCAATGAGAAACATAGAAGCATGGCATATGCTGGTAAATCTAATAGAGAACAAAGCTGATGATGTAGGAAAACATCCTCCAATGAACAAGCATGAGATGTAGCCGACCAACGAAGGGCTGGCCAGAGCTACCAGGGGACGGAGAAGGCACAGCTGCCGGCAGGTGCGAGCCCTGACGGAGATGCTCTTCTCATTACTTCCCCCTGCTCAGGGCACTATGATGTCTCCGGGAAACAGGGTTCCAAAAGGCTCTATTCTTGCCACATCATTCTATACTGGAAAAGCAGCATCGGTAATAAGAAATACAGTCAGTTTTGTTCACTTTACTTATTTCTAAAATTTTGATCTTAAAAATAGAAATAGAGAATAGTTAACACTGTAGATCATTTTATGACTGATAAAGTATATTCGCACATATTACCTCATTTGATCCTGGCAAAAGCCTGGATACACGGGGGTAAGTGATAAGCTAGAATTCCAATCCCAGCCTTCTGACTCTCAAGCCTGGGTTCCCGCCTGCCTTCCGGTAACTGAACTCTAACCTCTTAGCTGCTACAGCTTACTGACCTTAGCTGAGGGCACAGCGGTATCCTCCAATACAGGGAAGCCCCGGAGGGCCACCTTGAGAGCCATCAACTGGAGCAGTGATTCAATGTTGAACAAATGAATAAATAAAACCACCTCCCACAGATAACACCGACATTAATTCAGAAAGCTCGGTCAATACGTATATTGAATTTTGCATAGTCTCTTTGACAACCTAGCAGCCTTGCAAGAGACTAGAGCGTATGTCAGCAGCATTCCGCAGTCAATACCCACCCCCAGCACAAGAGCAGCCCCAAAGAGTCAGAGGAGGCTCTGTGAGGACAATGTCTGCCACCTGACAAAAGGAACTAATTCTATTAATTCGAATGGCTTTGAGGTAGGGGAAGGCTACGGAGAATGATTGTAAGTTTAGCTGCAAGACATGTTTAAAAGCCACTAACATAATTAATATATACTTGCAGCATTTCAAGAAGTTAATCATACAGCAGAGCATTCAACTGGCAATTCAATATTTTCCCCCACTTATTCTGTCAGTGCACAAGCAATTTTATTTTAAAAGACTCCGATACCAAAGCTTCAGGGCAGAGAGGGAAGAACCAGACAGAGCAGAACAGATTCCGGTACTTCAGGAAGAGGCAAAGCGGGTGCCCAAGAGGGCTCAGAGAAGCCACGGGGCGTGCAGGCACCGCAGCACCCGTGGCCTGCCCTTTCCCAGGCCACGGCCACGATTACACCTGGCCACACGGTCCTGAGACGGACTCACGCAGGTCGCCCCCTTCGCCTCTCTACTCCTTTCTCCCTCTTTCCCCAGCCTTTGGTGTGGACGAATGCCATGGCAACGGAAACCTGGAACGGTTACACAACGGAACGCCAGCACACCGTTCGCCTGAGTTCACCAGTTACTAACCTTCTGCCACGCTGACTTTCCCTGTGTATACACATACTTTTAAAAATTTTTTTTGACTGAACCATTTAAACATGACCTACAGACACCACACTTCGATTCAAAAACTAAAACCGTTCAACGTCATGACAAGATCTGCCCTAATATAGTTCACAGTTAAAACAGCAAGATGGATGTGAATTCAAATGGAGAGAGGAATATGACTAAACTCCTGCAAATATGGAATAGTGTGGCCATTACATACAAGCAGCTCTGGCCTCACTCCTTCTTTGTGCATCACGGGACAGTCATCGTAGCAGAAATGTGATGACGCACTGACAAGTGCGTGTTTTCACGCGGGGAACAGGGGACAGTGATAAACAGGAACGAGAGGACCTGGGTCCACCCCCGTCCCCCGTTCTTAGTTCTTAAGGTCTCCCAGGCTTCGGGCTGCGTGTCTGTGAAGGGCCCTCACGGAACCCTCCAGAGAGAACAAACGGGTGCTGGCGTGAGTGCAAAGGTAACGGGTGGAAGAAAAAGCACGAGGCGCCGTCCTGCAGGTGACCCAGCGACAAACGCGGGCGGTCCGAAGGCCTGGTGCCACAGAAACCAGTCAGTAGACCGAATTAATTTCTTTAAGAACACACCTTGTTGGGTTAAACTTACAATCACATATTTCGACATAGGCTAAAAGCTAAAGAAAACCTTAATGGCAGCTTACTATAATTGCTAAAGATTTCTTTTCAAAAGTACTTCTTTGTTAGCTCCTTTTCAACACCAAACCCTTTAACCATTCATGGTTTTAGAGGACTATTTTGAAATAAATATATTTTAAGAAGCAAAAGTGGGACAAATACAGTCATTAGAGGAAGAGAACCCAGCATAACACACTCACTTAACACTGTGTGTCATGTTAATGTGCCGTTTTCTTCCCTCGTGCGAACACGGTCGGGGTGCCCGCCACTCGGTGGGCAACGTGCAAGAACAGGGCGCACCGTTTCGATCAAGTGTTTGCGGGCGTGCAGTTCACACAAATCGCCACACACACGACAGCACAGGGCAGCCAATACAGCGGACACGGCAGCAGCCACCAACATCTAGTGTTCCTCACCTTCTGGACGCACAGAAAGCTCCTTCCCAGACCCCCCGAGGGCACGAGGGGTCCTGTGACTGGTTACAATAACTGAACTATGAGCAGACGTGGTATCGGGTCTGGGTTAAGACACAGAAGCCTCCACCTTTTGGCCTCTCTTCCCCGCTAGGACCACACATTGAGAGAGTGGGACCCCAAGACGGGGCAGCCCCCGTGGGCCCCGTAATCCCCGCAGGGGATGAGGTGTCGAGGAGAGTCACGGTGCCAACAGCAGGCTTGGCCACAAAGGAGGAATGTGTCTTTTCGTCCGATTTCCCATCCGTCTGTTGGTGGGGCCGTGTTCATCATTTCGGAGCCCAGCCCGCACTATCACAGCACACAGAGGTGCGTGACACAGAACCGCAGCGCGGGCGGGAGCTCCTGCACGGGCGCGCGCATGAAGGGAGGAGAAGGCCACGTACACGTGAAACGAGAGGGGAGGAGGGCGCCTCAGGAGCAGGAACCCGCACGGGGCACCTCCTGCCAGCTGGGACTCTCCTTCTGCCACCTGCCAGCTGGCTGAACCAGGGAAGTTACGAAGTAACTACATGCCACTCTCCTCCTCGGTGGCCAGGCTAGTAACAACACCCCCCTGAAAGGGTTACTGACAGTTCAATGAGCTAAAACGTGTAACAGCACTCGGAGCAGCTGCGGAACATACAGCGTGCTCAAAATGACACTGTCTAAGTAAGAAACGCAAGTAGCAGGACTTCTGTTAGGGTCTGTTTTTCTAAGAATGAGAACAAGTTACACACAACATGCTTTACATAAATTTGGTATTTGAAAGCAGCACTACGATTTCACCAGCATTAAGTCATTTCCCTCATTAGGGACCAATTATTTCCTCCTCTGTACCTGACCACGGGTTCACCTGCCCACGACCTGCCGGCGAAGCAAAGCTCCGTGACTGGGACTTACCGCGACGGCGCCATCTCCACCGCTGGTGACCTGCTTGTAGTGAGGGGCCCCCGAAAGAACCCTCCAGGCAGAAAGGCCACAGCGAGAGGCTTTTGACGGGCCCCCTTCGGCAGTTGCGCATCCGCCCACCAGTAAAAGCCTGAAACAGGGAAACATAAAAAGAATTGATAAATTGCAAAGATAAACAAGACAACATCAGAACGAAGAGCAGAAACAGTTACCTTAGCCAGTAAAATTAAAGTAAAATTACCATGTACTAAATCTGGAAGGTAAATATTTTAGATGAAACAAGCAAAAAAAAAAATCAAGTGGCTTTTCGTTTGGAATCTCACCTTCACTAAGGCAGGGGTGAGGAACTGAAGCACCTGAAACCCAGCTGGGGATGTGGAAGGGAGAAAACTGTTTTAAGGTTGGCCACCGAATACCGAAGGGACTGGGTGTATCAACACCACCGAACCTCCATAAACAGAAGTGTCGCCTGGCCCAGACACATAACTGAGGATGCTAACCACAGCAGTGCACCAGTCGCAATGAAGGACAACGGTGGGAAGGCATGGCCACTGGGAGCGCTGCGGGGGGCAGACCCACCGGGGGCCACTACACGGGGCAGGGCCGCGCCGGAGTGCAGCCTAACACGTAGTATTAGAAAGCCAAGCTGTGCGACCACTAGACCAGCCAAGCTGGTTACCAGGGTAGCCCGAACAGTCGTGATCTGTCTTACTAAGGTGCGACGTGCATCTGGGTTACCCTGGCTCCAGGCGGACAACAGAGACTCGATACTTGTACGTATATGGTGAGATGATCGCCACAGTGAGTCCCGTCAGCATGCACCACACACAGTTACAAACCGTTTTTCTTGTGATGAGAACTTTTACAGTCTACTCTTAGCGATTTTCAAATAAGCAATACAGTACTAATACAGTCTCCACAAACAGTCATGGTTTTTAAAGATGGTACGTTCAGTAAATCTGGCACAGAAGCGTAACAGATATCACAATCATCCGTCTAGAAAAGAAAAACGTTTGAAAGTCCAAGTTCTGTTACATTAAGGGGAACACCACAACTTCCAGGAACTAAGTGTCATTCCCAATGACCACGGGGCGGCAGAACTACAGGAGGGAAAAGCCACGACTTACCGTGTCTCAGCTGTTTAAAAAGCCCCTGCCCGACGCTTCCGAATCCCCGGCTGCCTCCAAGGGAAAAGACTCAGAACAAAGGCTCCCAGGTCACGACCACAGAACCCACTGTCCCAGGTGACACTGTCAGGCCCCCCCACCTCGACCGTACGTAACGTCTGTCATCCCAGTGCCCATTTGTCAAAAAGAGATGTGCTTCATCACACAAGGGAGCATTTTCCTTTTTCTAGGCCAAACTCAGAGGAAAAAACTAAACTTACACATTTTTAGTTTCTGCACAGAAACTGACAGGTGAAAGAAAACACTTCTTAAGGCTCCTTGGAGTCGGCATAGCAAAAGACGGGCTCTGCTCCGTGGCGGTGCTGACCAGCGCTGACTTTAAATGCTCTACAATCACAAGCGTGAGCACCTCACGAGGTAACGCCACGAGCTCTACAGGCTGCCCTGAAGCCCAGCAGAAGTCTAATTCGAGCACAGCCAACAGAACCGCACTGACGGAGAAAGCAGCCCTGTCCTCTGCTAACCCAGCCCAGCTCGAGTGCAGCAACATAACGGCCCCCAAAGACGTCCACGTCCTGGTCCCTGCAGCCTGTAAACATGTTACGTGACAGGGATTTAAGGTTACTAATCAGGTGGCCTTACCTGTCCCGGCAGCCCAAGCTAACCCCAGGCCGTTTAGAACAGAAGAGGAGGCACAGTGGCATCGGTGCCTGAGTGGCACGCTGGGAGACCAGCCACTGCTGGCTCTGAGGGCAGAGGGGCCACGAGCCAAGGAAGCTGCGCAGCCTCTGCAAGCGGGCAGACGCAAGAAAACAGATTCTCCCTGCAGCCTTCAGGAAGAAGAGCCTCGCCAACCGCCTGGCTTTAGCTCAGTGGGACCCACTGCGAACTTGTCACCTCCAGAACGGGAAGACACCACGCTTGTTTCAGCCGCTGCATGCGTATCAGTCTGTCAGAGGGAGCACGGAAACCACTTCAGTGCCTGGGGTCCTTCCCAGCCCCAGACTCAGTGGCCTGTCCAGGCTCCGCCTCCCCCAACTCTCTTCTCCTTTCACCACTGACTTTCTAACCTGTTTCCAAACAAAGCTAACAACAACAAGACAAACAAACAGAAAACCTCATCTCTGCCATACACTCTCAGATGGAAAACGCAAACGGCCAAAAATCCTTCAAGGGGAGGCATGGAGCTCACCCCAACTGGAAATCTCAAAATTCACAAGTATTGTCAATGTGCTTTATTCACAGCCACACAACTTGAACCCTCACATAAAGCCCTTTCTTTTTCTGTTGCTTTTATATATGGCTCTAGCAAGTGTGTATCAGCGCAAATGGGAAGCAATAAACTTTGAGAAGATGGCCTGAGGCAACCCATGTGGGCGGTCTCTACCCTGGGCCAGTCTCCAGGGGGAACAAGTAATTAGCCCCGTTCACCAAGGCAAAGGAGATGCAGGTCCAAAGTCAAGCCAGTAGTATGACTATTGCTAGCCTAGAGCATCCATTCTACTCAAATGATTCTTTTACACCAAAATCATTTCCCCCCCAAAAAAGGTATATTCACCACAGATAAAATCATATTATTCCTCTGGATCTAACTACCAGTTTAAAGAAAATACAGTTGACAAAAAAAAAATACTTTAAACAGTACTACAAAGATGTAATCTAAACAACGGGAAATCTAAAAATCTAGACAGAAAGAAACTGCAGAATAAATGACCTGGTTCCTTCAGAACTCACTCTCTCTCTCTCTCTCTCTCTCTGTCTCTCAGCAAAAGAATGTGAGAGGGAGAAAAATGGAGAGCAGATCAACAAATAAAAGAGAACAGTCTGATGTTTGATAGCATTGACAATTGATTATTAATTATCTTCTAATACGATAATGGTTTCACGTTTATGTTTTTTAGAGTCCCTACTTTTTATTTTTTTAACGACTTCATTGATTTACTTTTTTTAGAGAGGGCAGGGAGGGAGAAAGAGAGGAAGAGAAACATCGCTGTGTGAGAGATACACACATGGCTGCCTCTCGCACACCCCCAACCAGGGACCTGGCCAGCAACCCAGGCACGTGCCCTGACTGGGAACTGAACCGGCACCTTTCGGTTTGCAGGCTGGTGCTCAAGCTACTGAGTCCTTATTTTTTAGATGTACAACTGAAATATTTAACGAAAATAATATGCTTTCAGAGATAACCGAGGAGCAGGCAGGCGGAAGAACGCCCAGGGACGCGGATAAAATGAGAGTGGCCGGGAACTGATTGTTCAATGGAATGGCAGGCAGACGAGAGCCAGTATTCTGCCCTATGAACATGCTTCAAATTTTCCATGAAGAATTTTTTTCAAAAGTCAGCTCATCAGGAAAAACTTCTCTGAATAAATAGAAACAAAACAGGTAATTTTGAGTACCTACATTTCCAAATGTAATCAATGTTTTTTCCAAACAGAAAAGTTGTCATTCATAAAACATACCCCCAAAAAGATAAAGCAGATCCTGATAACTAAAATAATTTTCATCGGCTGATGTACAACATGCATATTTACGTTAACAGTGCGATTCTTTTCTCGGCGGACTGAGCACTAGTGTTTCATCTGCACTATGTCACAGAGCGGACAGCTGTCACATCTAATTTTCAGCTGAAAAAACAGACATATAATACTTCAAGTTGCCTGACTACTGAAGGAGATACAAAGCTGAGATTTCAGATCTATTATTTCCTGTTCTTGACACTAGAAAATACTTCCTCTCTAAGAAATTCTCACAAATATTGTGGCCATGCAGAGCTCAAACTGGCTACAACATGACAAGATCCAAAAGAGCACAAGTGACTCAATATCTGCTT
>PVJI01028881.1:0-15125 GCA_004026765.1 Micronycteris hirsuta
AAAAAAAAAAAAAAAAAAAAAAAGACTAGAAGAATATATCTCCACCAAACCAGCATTGTAATATGTGCTAAAGGGATTTATCTAAGAAGATGAGAACAAAGAGAGACACATTAGTAAAAAGGGAAGAAATGGCAGTGAATAAGTACTTATCAATAATAACCTTAAATGTAAGTGCACTAAAAGCTCCAATCAAAAGATATATGGTAGCTGCATTGATAAAAAAACAGGATCCAAACATATGCTGCCTACAAGAGACCCATCTCAGAAAAAAACGATCCACACATACTTAAAGTGAAGGGTTGGAAAAAGATACTCTAAGCAGACAGACATAAAAAAAGGGGTTGCAAAATTTATATCAGACAAAATAGATTACAAAGAAAAACTATAAAAAGAGACAAAGAAGGACACTTTACAATACTTAAGGGAATAATCCATCAAGAAGATATAACCCCTGCCCTGGCTGGTGTAGCTCAGTGGATTGAGCGTGGGTTGCAAACTAAAGGGTCGCAGGTTCGATTCCCAGTCAGGGCACATGCCTGGGTTGCAGGCCAGGTCTCCAGTGGGAGCCACATGAGAGGCAACCACACATTGATGTTTCTCTCTCTCTCTCTGTCTCCCTCCCTTCCCCTCTCTCTAAAAATAAAATAAATAAAATCTTAAAAAAATAAATAAATAAATGTAATATACCACATAAACAAAACGAAGGACAAAAACCACATGATCATGCCAATAGATGCTGAAAAGAATTTGGTAAAGTACAGCACCCAATTATGATAAAAACCCTCAGCAAAGTGGGAAAAGAGGGAGTATACCTCAATAAATTAAAGGCAAGATATGAGAAAACTATGGCCAACATCATACTCAACGGACGAAAAACTAAAAATTTTCCCCATAAGATCAGAAACAAAACAAGTGTGTCTGCTTTCACTGCTTTTATTTAACATAATATTGGAAGTTATAGCTCAGCAATCAGAATAGAAAAAATAAAAGACATTCGCATTGGAAAGGAAGAAGTAAAACTGCCATTATTTGAAGTCTTATAGCCTCCACTAAAAAATTACTTGATCTAATAAGTGAATTTGGCAAAACAGTGGAATACAAAGCCAAAATTCAGAAATTGAAAGGTTTTTTTTGTACATCAACAATGAAATATCAGAAGCAGAAATTAGGAAAAAATCCTATTTACTACAGCAACAAGAAAAATTAAGTACATAGGAATAAACCCAACCAAGGAGGTAAAAGACCTGTACTCTGAAAACTACACAACACTGAAGAAAGAATTAAGGAAGAACAAACAAATGAAAACATATACTGTGTTCATGGATCAGAAGAATTAACATTATCAAAATGTCCATACTACCCATAGCAATTTATAGATTCAACACAATCTCTATTAAACTACCAATGACATATTTCACAGATATAGAACAAACATTTCAAAAATTTATATGGAACCATAAGTGACCCCAAACAGCCACTGCAATTTTGAGACAGAAGATCTAAATAGGAGAGATCACAATACCTGATATCAAACTATACTGCAAGGCACAAGAATCAAAATAGCCTAGTACTGGCATAAGAACAGACACATAGACCAATGGAACAGAACAGAGAGCCCAGAAATAAACCCAAGTCTCTATGGTCAATTAATATTTGACAAAGGAGGCAGAACCATAAAATGGAGAAAAACAGCCTCTTTAACAAATGGTGTTGGGAGAGCTGGACAGCTACATGAAAAAAAATGAAACTGCACCACCAACATACAACATGCACAAAAATAAACTAAAGATGAATAAAAGACTTAACTATAAGTCGCAACACCATAAAAGTCCTAGAGAACATAGGCAGGGAAATCTGAGATATTCCATGCAGCAATATTTTCACTGATATGTCCCCTAGCAAGGAAAAATAAAGTAAAGGATAAACAAATGGGACTACATCAAAATAAAAAGCTTCTGCATAGCTAAAGAAAACATCAGCAAAATGAAAGGGGAACCAATCGTAAGGGAAAATATATAAGCAAATGATACCTTGGACAAGGATTTGATCTCCAAAATATATAAACTCACATGACTGCACTCCAGGAAGACAAACATCCCAATTAAAAAATGGGCAAAGGACCAGAACAGACCCTTCTCCAAGGAGGACATACAGAGACATATCAAAGGATGCTCAGCATCACTAGGCATCAGAGAGTTAAAAATTAAAACCACAATAAGGCACCACATCACACCAGTCAGAATGGCCATCCTAAACAAATCAACAAACAAGTTCTGTCGAGGTTGTGGAGAAAAGTACACTGAGGGTAGGAATGCAGACTGGTGAAGCTACTATGGAAAACATTATGGAAATTCCTCAAAAACTGAAAATGGTACCTCCTTTTCACCTGGAGATTTCACAGCTGGGATTATAACCTAAGAATCCTGAAACACGGCCCAGCTGGTGTAGCTCAGTGGATTGAGCGCGGGCTGGGAACCAGGGGGTCCCGGTTCGATTCCCAGTTGGGGCACATGCCTGGGTTGCAGGCAAGGGCCATGTGAGAGGCAACCATACATTGCTGTTTCTCTCCCTCTCTTTCTCCCTCCCTTCCTCTCTCTCTAAAAATAAATAAATAAAATCTTAAAAAAAAAAAAAAAGAATCCTGAAACACCAGTTCAAAAGAAGCTATGCACCTCAATGTTCGCAGCAGCAGAAAGAAAGGAAATCCTACTTTTCACAACAGGATTGGAATTGGAGAGTACTATGCTAAGTGAAAAAAGCCCAGAGGTAAAAGACAAAAACCATATGATCTCACCTATAAGAGGAACCTAATGAACAAAACAAACAGACGTGCAAAATAGCACCAGAGGCATGAAAACAAGGAACAGACTCACAGTGACCAGAGGAGACGGGTGAGGGGAATAAGGTGGGACAGAAGGGGAAGTGTCTAATCAATGAACAGGTATAAATTGCCCATGGACATGGAAAACAGGGTGGGTTTTGACTGTGAAGGTGGCATTGTGGGTGGGACAGGGGAAAGTAACAGGGGAAAATTGAGACAACTGTAGTAGAAAAACAATAAAAAATAAAAATTTTTAAAAATTGTGAGTTTTTGGTGTAGAGCTGAGATTACATAAAATAACCAATGAGAATGTAAATTATCTGGTATCTTAAAATTTGTATAAAATTGCTTAAAGTTCACATGAATATGCCCTTAATTATATATTATTTTCTGTATACACAGCTGCTAATCCTTTCTAAAAACCCAGCTTTAGAGAAAAATGTTGAAATCCTCTAGACCAAGAGTAATGGACTACTATATGATTTCATTTTTCCTTAATGATGGTTCACCTAAGTTGCTTCTCTTATTTTTTATTTATTTTTTAACTTTTTTATTGTTTAAGTACAGTTTTCTGCCTTTTCCCCCCACCACTCCCCACCACCCCAGCCCTCCCCACCTCCTTCCTCTGTTTTCACACCCCTCTTCTTGTAATTGTCCATGTGTCCTTTATATTTCTTCCTGGAAACTCTTTGCCCTTTTCTCCTGTAATCTCCTCCTTTTCCCCCTCTGGACACTGTCAGCCTGTTCTCCATTTCAATGTCTTTGGTTATATTTTACTTGCTTCTTCATTTTGTTGGTTAGGTTCCTGTTAAAGGTGAGATCATATAATATTTGTCTCTCACCTCCAGGCTTATTTCTCTTAGCATAATTCTTTCCAGTTCCATCCATGCTGTCGCAAAGGGTATAAGCTCCTTCTTTCTTTCTGCTGCATAGAATTCCATTGTGTAAATGTACCACAGCTTTTTTGATCCATTCATTTACTGATGGACACATAGGTTGCTTCCAGCACTTGGCTATTGTAAATCGTGCTGCTATGAACATTGGGGTGCATAGGTTCTTTTGGATTGGTGTTTCAGGGTTCGTAGTATATAGTCCTATCAATGGAATTGCTGGATCAAAGGGCAGTTACATTTGTAGTTTTTTAAGGAAATTTCACACTGTTTTCCACAAGGGTTGGACAAGTCTGCAATCCCACCAAAAGTGCACTAGGGTTCTCTTTTCTCCAAAACCTCTCCAATACTTGTTGTTTGTTGCTTTGTTTATGATGGCCATTCTGACCAGTGTGAAGTTGTATCTCATTGTGGTTTTAACTTTCATCTCTCTGATGGCTAGTGATACTGAGCATCTTTTCATATGTCTCTGGACCCTCTGTATGTCCTCTTTGGAGAAGTGTCTGTTCAAGTCCTTTGCTCATTTTTTAATTGGGTTGCTTGTCTTCTTAGAGTGGAGTCGTGTGAGTCTTTTATATATTTTGCAGATCAACCCCTTGTCTGAGGCATCATTGGCAAATATGTTTTCCTCTACAGTTGGTTCTCATTTCATTTTAGTACTGTTTTCCTTAGCTTTGCAGAAGCATTTTATTTTTCTGAGATGTTATTTGTTTATTCTTTCGTTTATGTCCATGCTCTAGGGGCCATATCAGTGAAAATATTACTGGCTGGAATATTTGAGATTTTCCTGCCTATGTTCTCCTCTAGGACTTTAATGGTGTCATGACTTATACTTAAATCTTTTATCCACCTTGAATTTATTTTTGTGTATGGTGTGAGTTGGTGCTCGAGTTTCATTTTTTTGCATGTAGCTGTCCAGCTCTCCTAACACCATTTCTTAAAGAAGCTATTTTTACTCAATTTTATAATTTTTCCCCTTTGTTGAATATTAATTGCCCATAGAGACCTGGGTTTATTTCTGGGCTCTCTGTCCTGTTTGACTGGTCTATGTCTCTGTTCTTATGCCAGTACCAGACTCTTTTGATTACAGTGGCCTTGTAATACACTTTGATATCAGGTATTGTGATCCCTCCTACTTTGCTCTTCTTTATCAAAATTGCTGCAGCTATTCAGGGTCATATATGGTTCCATATAAATTTTTGAAATGTGTGTTCTATATCTGTGAAATATGCCATTGGTAGTTTAATGGTGATTGTGTTGAATCTACAAATTGTTTTGGGTAATATGGACATTTTGATGATGTTAATTCTTCTGATCCATGAACACAGTATATGCTTCCATTTGTTTGTATCTTCCTTAATTTCTTTCTTCAGTGTTGTGTAGTTTTCAGAGTACAGGTCTTTTACCTCCTTGGTTAGGTTTATTCCTATGTACTTAATTTTTCTTGTTGCTGTAGTAAATAGGATTTTTTCCTAATTTCTGCTTCTGACGTTTGATTGTTGGTATACAAAAATGCCTTTGATTTCTGAATATTGACTGTATATCCTGCTGTTTTGCCAAATTAATTGATTAGGTCGAGTAGTTTTTTGGTGGAGTCTATAGGATTTTCTATGAAGACTATCATGTCATCTGCAAACAATGACAGTTTTGTTTCCTCCTTTCCAATTTGGATGCCTTTTATTTCCTTTTCTTGTCTTATTGCTGTGCCTAGGACTTTCAATATTAGGTTAAATAGAAGTGGTGAAAGTGGACAACCTTGTCTTGTTCCTGATCTTAGTGGAAAATATTTTAGTTTTTGCCCATTAAGTATGATGTTGGCTGTAGGTCTCTCATATATGGCCTTTATTATGTTGAGAAATACTCCCTCTATTCCCAGTGTATTGCTTTGATCATAAATGGATACTGTACCTTATCAAATGTTTTTTCCGCCTCTATTGATATAATCATGGTATTTTTGTCTTTGCTTTTGTTTATGTGATGTATTACGTCTATTGATTTGTGAATATTGTACCATCTTTGCATCCCTGGGATGAATCCCACTTGGTCATGGTGTATGATCTTTTTAATGTATTGCTGGATGCGGATTGCCAATATTTTCTTGATTATTTTAGTGTCTATTTTCATCAGAGACATTGGCTTGAAGATTTCTTTCTTTGTTGTGTCTTTATCTGATCTTGGGATTAGGATGATGCTGGCTTCATAAAAAGAGTTTGGGAGTCTTCCACCTTCTTGGAGTTTTTGGAATAGTCTGTGAAGGATAGCAGTTAGCTCTTCCTTAAATGCTTTGTAAAATTTTCCTGTGAAACTGTCTGGTCCAGGACTTTTGTGTGTCAGAAGTTTTTTTTATTACTGATTCAATTTTGTCTGCTATTATTGGTCTGTTCAGGCTTTCTGTTTCTTCTTCATTGTGTTTCAGAAGATTATATTTTTCTAGAAATTTATCCGTTTCACCTAGGTTTACAAATTTCTTGGCATATAGTTCTTCGTACTAATTTCTTACCATCCTTTGTATTTCTGTGGTATCAGTTGTAATCTCTCCTCTTTCATTTCTGATTGTGTTTACTTGGGTCCTCTTTCTTTTTTTCTTGATTTGTTTGTTTAAAGGCTTGTCATTTTTTTTTTATCTTTTCAAAGAACAAGCTCCTGGATTTATTTATCCTTAGAATTATGCTTTTAGTCTCTATGTCATTTAATTCTACTCTGATCTTTGTTATTCCCTTCCTTCTACTTCCTCTTGGCATTCTTTGTTGTTGTTCTTCAAGTTGTTGTAGGCATAGGGTTAGGTTGTTTGCTTTAAATGTTTCTATCTTCTTTAGGTAGGCCTGTATCACTATGAACTTCCCTCTCTGGACTGCCTTCCCTGTGTCCCATAAGTTATGGATTGTTTTGAGTTCATTTTCATTTGTTTCCAGAAAGTTTTTGATTTCTTCCTTGATCTCATTCTTGACCCATTCATTGTTGAATAGCATGCTATTCAATCTCCATGAGTTTGAGTGTTTTTGAGTGTTTTCCTTGAGGTTGATTTCTAGTTTCAGTCTTTTGTAGTCAGAGAAAATGCTTGATATGATTTCAATTTTCTTGAATTTGTTGAGGCTTGTTTTGAGTCTTATCATGTGGTCTATCTTTGAAAATGTTCCACGTGCATTTGAAAAGAACGTATATTTAGCTTCTTTGGAATGAAAGGCTCTCTCTCTATATATATCAGTTAAGTTCACCTGATCCAGGACATTGTTCAATGCTGCAATATAATTGTTGAAATTTTATTTGGAAGATCTGTCCATTTTTGACAGCATGGTGTTGAAATCCCCTAATATAACTGTGTCGTTGTCAATATCTTTCTTGAAGTCCTCCAAGATTTTCTTTATGTATTTGGGTGTTCTTATGTTGGGTGCATACATATTTACAATGTTTAAGTCTTCCTGGTAGATTATTCCCTTGAGTATTATGAAGTGACCTTCTGGGTCTCTTTTTATGTCCCTTTTTTTTTTTTAAGTCTATTTTGTCTGTAGAAATATGAGAAGCAATATGAGTATTGCTACCTTGGTTTTTTTCCTGTCCATTTGTTTCTAGCCCTTCAATTTCAGTCTGTGTAGGTCTTTTGTTCTGAGGTGGGTCTCTTGTAGGCAGCATATGTGTGGGTCATGCTTTCTTATTCATTCAGCTATTCTATATCTTTTGATTGGAGCATTTAATCCATTTACATTTAAGGTTACTATCCATAAGTTCCTATCCATTGCCTTTTTTTTGAACCTGTATTTCTCTCTCTTTCACTCTTCTCCTTCCTTTTCTTAAAACAGGCCTTTTAGCATCTCTTGCAGAGCTGGTTTGGTGGAGGTTTATTCTTTTAGATTTCTTTTGTCTGGTAAGCTCCTTATTTGGCCTTCCATCTTAACTCAGAGTCTTGCTGGATAAAGTAGCCTTGGTTGCAGGCCTTTGCTTTTCATTACTTGGAATATTTCTTGCCATTCTCTTCTGTCTTGGAGTGTTTCCATTGAAAAGTCAGTTACTAGTCTTATTGGGCTCCCTTGTATGTTACTTCCTATTTATTCCTTGCTACCTTTAAGATTCTCTCTTTGTCTTGGAATTTTGTCATTTTAATTATAATGTTTCTTGAAGTGGGCCTCTTTAGGTTCCTCTTGATTGAGACTCTCTGTGTTTCATGGATTTGTGTGACTTTTCCTCTCATGAAATTAGGGAAGTTTTCCATCATTGCTTTTTCAACTAGGTTTTCTAACCCTTGCTCTTCTTCTCTTTCTGGTAACTCTGTTATATGGATATTATGTTTCATGTTTTCATGCATTTCCCTTAACCCTTCTTCATTCTTTCTGAGCCTCTTTTATTGCTCTTTCTGGGTGTTTTTTTTTTTTCTACCTTGTCCTCCAGCTTTCTGATCCTATCCTCTGCTTCATCTAGCCTGCTTTTCATTCCTTCTACTGTGTTCTTCAGTTCAGAAATTGTATTCTTAATTTCCTCTTGGCCCTTGTTGATAGTTTCTATTTCCTTTTTCATGTTGATATAGTTTGCAGTGATTTAATTGTAGTTTCCCTGTAGTTTTGGTAATTCGCTGTGAGCTCATTGAGCTTCCTTATAACCATTGCTTTGAACTCAATATCTGATAGTTGACTTGCCTCTATTTCATTTATCATTCTTGCTGAGGCTTCCTCCTTTCCTGTCACTTGGAGATTGTTTGTTTGTGTTCCTATTGTTTGTGAGACTCTTCTTGTTAGCCTCTGCTTCTTAAATTGTTCTGTTCTGACTCCCTAGTTTTGTGGTGCGAACTTCTATGGTAGAATACCTGTGAGATTCAATGGTGCAGTCTCCTTAATCTCCTGAGCTCTTTGGTCTTGGGCACTCATTTATGTTTGCTCTCTGTATGTCTTTGGGTTTTAGTTGTTGTTTGGTCTTTCTTTGGTGGGTCCTTCTCTCCAGCTGGCTAACTGAGGGTCACTCTGTCCAGCACATCTTGTATTGTGTTGTGCAGGTATGGATCAATTGTGTTGAAGCTGATTCTTCTGTGTGAACAAGGTTTTGAGGCTTTTCTCTTGCTCTTATTCAGTTGTTTGTTCTGGGTAATTTCTCCACCATTTATTTGTACTTTCAGATCAGTCCTGGATTGAAGTTAGTGTGGCTTCTACTCCCTCCTTCACCTTCTTTTGTTGTTACAGTTGGTGGTTCCTTTGTTGGTGGGTTTCCTCTTCCAACAGGTATTCTGGTGTTCACAGCTCTCACCTACTCCTTTTTGTGATCAGTTGGAGGGGGAAGGCAAAATGGTTTAAGACAGCGGGAGTGAATTCTATGGTATTTAAAGTACCAACCCATATAAAAGAGATAGGAGATCCTTTGGATATGTATAGTGTTAATCGTGATATTTCACTTAACTAACCACTTTATAGAAAGGGTGGAAAAAAGATAAGACTCTTGTTACGGGCAGACAAGGATTATGAGTTGGATCTAGAAAGCAGTGAGCTTGTGGGGGGTCAGATTATAAGGTAAAGTGAGAGTAAAATATAGAAAATAGGTATAGTGTGTGAGAGAATAGAGTTAACCACCACAGTAATAAAGTTCAGGAAACAATGAAGTGAGCTAAGATTTGGGAAGGGTGCTGTGCAGTATTTACAATTGTATGGAATAGTAATTATTTATAATAGTAATGGAGCAACAATCATAATACTCAAACAATGCAATTTAACAAACCAAGCAAAGAAAACTAAACAGAAAGAAGAGAAATATAAAAATACTAATAAAATAAAAGATGTAAGTATAATGAAAAATAATAATAATACAAATATACAATAATTTGCAAGTTCTCTGGAATAGCAAAGTGAAATTTGTCTCACTGTCTCAGTTGTTGGGATGACCCCTCTTTGGGTCTAACTCTGGTCTTTTCACAGCTCCAGGTTTTATTTCTCACTTGTGGGAATAAAACAAAAAAGGAAGGAAGAAAGAAGAAGGAATAAAAAAAGAATGAAGGAAAGAAACAAAGAAGGAATAAAAATAATAAAAAATTTAAAAAAGAGAAAGCATTCTTCTGGTTTTAAACCAGCCAAGCCAGTTCTGCTGGTATTCCTGGCTGCAGCAGGCTGAGAAGGGTTCGGTTTTGCTTTTCTTCCTTCCTGAGCCACACTCTTCACTGTTGCCCAGCCTCCAGCCCAGTTCCTCAGTTCACTGTCTGGCCCACAATGCCCTTCTGCACCCAGCCTATGCCTTCAGTCCACCAGTTGGGCTGTCCTTGAGGTGCACCAATTAGGGACAACTCACATGCCACCTTCTCACTCTTTGCTGACCTAGATGCTAGGGACTCTCAGTGCCCCTTCAGGGCAGTTTAGTTACTCCCCACACTGAGCTAAGTCTTTCTGGGGATTGCTGACTCCCTGAGCCCTTCAGCTCTCCCCTGCGGGGAGTCTCTACCTTCCTCTTAGAGAGCCAGTCGGCCCTGCAGGACCCTGGGCACAGGGGCCAGGTGGGAGATGCCTCTGGGCGACAGCGTCAGGAGTGTTTCATCCCGGGGCTAAGGGGGTAGGGGCATAGGGGGCATGAGTGGCTGTTATGGAAAATTCCCCAAACAGCCGCTGAGTGCCTCTTTTTTCTCTTTTTCTTTTTGAAAATTCCTCCTATTCAAGCCTGCCGCTTCAAACAAGCACCTGGCATCTTACTCAGACTAACCTGGCTCTCTCTCAAGAATCCTGCAGCAGACCTGGCAGGCACTGGGCCTGGGGCTGCAGTCACCCTGGTCCCTGAACTGGTCCCAGAGACCATTTTGTCCTGAAGCACTCTCCTTACCAACTGATTTTTCAATGTCCTCTAAAATTTTTGGTCTCCAATCTTCATATATGCTGGATACCATTGGTTGTTCGCTCTGTTCCTCAGAAAATCAGCTAGGTGTTTCACTAGTGCACAGAGGCAAGTGGACTCTGCCCCACCTATCTCGATGCCATCTTTCCAGATGCTCATTTTTTGTCTGTGTCCAGCTTCTTCCTTTAAAATGTGCTGTAAACATGATTCCTCCATAATGCATCAAATTATAGACAATAATGATTTGTTAGACATATTCTCACTTTCAAATATGTATAAGGTAATTGTTAATAATGGAGCTAAAATAATACAAATAATATTACATAAATCACCTGTGATAAATCATATATAATTTTGAGTGTGCATGTATGTCAAAGGTTAAGTTTAGTGTAAATAACTTTGTTCTCTTTATCATTAATTTCCCTAACTAATAGATGTGTTAAAATGGGCAATTCATTGTTAACAAAATTTAATAATATTTGATTTTTACCATAGTAAAAATTGGGGTGGAAATACCACCCTTATATATTGATTAACTGGAACTAAAAATCTTATCCCATCTCTTACTGAGATTGCAAGAATAAATCAACTCAAGGGTTTTAAAGTCATTCCACAAGCAATAAGCTATTATGATAAGGTGATATTAGTATTATGTAGGCTTGACTGTGTGACCACTGCTGGCACCCTTTAAACTGAAAACTTTGTTATCTTCAATGAGTGACTTTAACAAGCAAATCAATCAAATATATATTAAGGGCTTATTAAATTTGAAACTCAGTATGAAGTGTTTTGGGTGACACAGAGATGAATAACGGGTATTTCGGCCACTTAAGGAGTATTTAATTTAGTTGAAGTCACTTTGCCTGCAATGAGGAATCCAGAAGTCAATCTTATTTCTCGAGCTTTCGCTCCAAAATGACCAATACTCCTTTTTGAGAGACACAGTAACTGTGATCTGCTCACCTGAAGCAGAAGTCCTTAAATCCATAAACTGCTAGGAACACTTAAATGATAATTTTGAAAAATTTCTGGATTACTACACTTTCTTAACCTAAAGAAATCACCAGGTTCTCTGGTAAAGATCCAGAAAGATCACCTTCTCCCCTGCCAAGGGAAAGGAGTGTCAATATAGTAAACCAGAGACTTAGTCATAATAAAGGCTTACTCTACATGGTAAAGGACTTCACCTCAGAACAATTTTGAAATTTTATTTCAGCTAGAGGAAAAAAAAAATTTCCTTGAATCCAGCCACCACCGGCTTTCCTATATCAATAAGAGGGGTATTAAGAAATAAAAAAACATAGTCAGGAGGGAGAAGGGCTTTACAGAAATAAACTGGGAATGCTACAGCCAGGGAAAGAATAAGGGGAGAAAGTTATGCCACTGGAAGAGTAATAAATACTTATAAAGGCCAGAGTCTTGAGAAATTGGCCCACTTAAAGACTGAGACTTAATCAGAAGATTATAATATGTTCCCTGTTCACTATACCCTACAGGCTTCAGATTAACAGTAGATTACAACTGAAAGAGCTAGGAGATGCATACTCTTTCTGAGAATCAGTACACAGAAATCCGCAAATCCTAGAGAGCCAGCTAAAATGAGAACCATGTTGAAATTGCAAACCACTGTCACTGAACTACAGCACTTTGAACACAACCCTACTTCTAGCTGCATTACATAAATCCTCACTTTAAAAATTCCTGTTAATTTTAATATCTATTATCCAAATAACTGCTCTGACTTTCAACATAAAATTTCAAGGTATGCCAAAAGATGTAAATACATATATTCATACATACATACCAATCTGAAAAAGACAAAGCAATCATCAAAATGCAATTTAGATATGGCTCCATTATTGGAAGTATTGAATAGGCAATTTAAAATTATGATGATTAATATGTTAAGAACTTTAATGAAAAAGGTAGACAGCATTAAAAACAGGTAATATAAGCAAATAAGTGGAAATTCTTAAGACACAAACAAAAGGATATGCTAAATAGAAGAAACACAGTAACCAAAATAAAGAATATCTTCAGATGGATCATCAATAGTCTCGGTATAGCTGAAGAAAAAAAATAGTAATTTTGAAAATAGGTTAATAAGAACTTCCCAAACTAAATAAATTGATAATCAGTATATAATTGGAATACCAAAATAAATAAATAAATAAATAAATAAAATAAAAGGGAATGGAACAGAAGAAGAAATACTGGAAGTTATAATGGCCAAGAACTTTGAATGACACACACCAAATTTCCAATTCAGGATGCGTAGAGAACACCAAGCAAGAATAATACCAAAAATTCTACACATAGGTATATCATGTTCAAACTATGGAGACTCAAAGACGAAGAGAAATTTTTAAAGAAAAAGAGAGAAAAATTACTTGTGGAAGAACAAGAATAATAAATACCATGGGTTTTTCATTAGAAACCCAATGAGGAAGAAGTGAGTGGAGAAAAAATGTTTAAAGTGTTGAAAAAAATAAAAAAACACCAATCCAGATTTCTATGTCCAGTGAAAGTAGTCTTCAAAAGTGAATAATAATAAGACTTTCTCAAACAAAAATTGAGAGAATTCATTTGGTAGCAGACCTGCTATGCAAGAAATATTTAAGAATGTTTATTCAGGCTGAGGAAAATGTTAGTTTAGAAACTTGTATCTGCATAAAGAAAAGAAGAGCTTAGGAGAAGAAATGAATACAGATAAAATAAAATCCTTATTTTTCTTGTTTTAATGAACTTAAGAAAAACTTTGTAAAGCAAAAATAATGGCAATATATCAGATGATTATAATCGGTGAATAAGTGAAATTAATAACATCAATGTAAAAAGGAGAAATGGTTGTTATACTGTTAAAAGGTACATGTAACTATTGGTGAAACAGTATAATATATTTCAAAGTGAAGTCAGATTATTTAAAAATGTATGTTATAAGCTCTAGGTACACCACTAAATATGTTTTTAAGAAAGGTAATTGATCTGATAAAAAAAGAGATTGAATGAAATTATATGAAATAGTTAATTAGAACCAGAAGGGCAGCAAAAAAGGAAAAAAAAAAAGAAAAAATGAACAAATACAATGAATGAAAACCCATTATAAAGATGGTAGAAATTGGACTTCCTAAGATGGCAGCATAGGTGAATGCACCGTACCGCCTCGCACAACCAAACAAGGGAAAAAAACAGAAATCTACACATCCAAACACAGCCAGATCTGACAGAAAATCATATTGAGAGGAAGTCTGACAACCAAGGAATTAAAGAAGATACGTTCACCAAGTTTGGTGAGCCAGAAGGTGCAGAGCGAAGGGAGAGCGCTCAGCGACCCCGCGGCGAGCAGGTGAGCAGACGGCAGGTCCGCGGTTGGAGGGGCGGTCCCCGTGGGGCTGAAGCACACCCAGACGGGGACCAACTGAAGCTCGGTCTGCGCCCGGCTCATCCGGACCCAGCAGGGCTGAGAGACCGGTGGACTCAGCAGGTCTGCATTCCTGTGCAGAGAGAACCTGAAAGAAAGCAGGGCGCAACTCAACAGCGCTGATTGAGAGCAAGTGAGGGGGTGGAGTCCGCCGCCGGAGGAACGCCGGGCCTCACAGGAAAGTTCGCTGGGGAGACCCTCAGGGGATTGGAGCTGTGCAGCCCGTCCACCGACCCCGGAGCGACCCCCGGAGCCAGCGCAGAGGGGCCCAAAGTGCTTGCAGGAGGCGGTGTGGGTGCGAAGAGCGGAGAAGGCGCCATTGTGCGCTCAGGCCCCGCCCTCAGAGGCTACGGTCCCAGCACAACTACCGGGAACTTCCCTGCACAGGCGATCCCCAAGACTCCACCCCCCCTACAGTAACAGGTTCACCGAGGGGGGAAAAATGGCCCAAAGAAAGGGACAGATCAAAACCCCAGAGCTAACCGATCAAGAGATAGCCAACCTATCAGATGCACAGTTCAAATCCCTTGTAATAAGGATGCTTTCAGAATTCGACGAAAAATTAACGAACTTGCTTGAACAAATGAGGAGAGATCTGCAGGGAACCAATAGAGATAAGGAAACTGGGATCAAATCAACGGAGTGGACCAGCAGAAAGAAAAAACATCCACCAGAAAAGAATGAAGCAACAAGAATTCAAAAAATGGAGGAGGGGCTCAGAAACCTCCAGGACATCTGTAAACGTCCAAACATATAGATCATTGGACTGCCAGAAGGAGAAGAAGAAATCCAAGGAATTGAAAAAATATTGGAACACATAATGATGGAGAATTTCCCGAAGCTGGCGAAGGAAATAGACTTGCGGGAAGTCCAGGAAGCTCAGAGAGCCCCAAAGAAGTTGGACCCAAAGAGGAACACACCAAGACACATCATAATTACATTACCCAAGGTCAAAAATAAGGAAAGGATCCTGGGAGCAGCAAGAGGAAAGGAGACAGTTAGCTACAAAGGAATCCCCATAAGACTGTCAGCTGATTTCTCAAAGGAGACCTTGCAGGCAAGAAGGGGCTGGACAGAGGTGTTCCAAGTCATGAAAGGCAAGGACCTACATCCAAGAATACTCTATCCAGCAAAGATTTCATTTAGAATGGAAGGGCAGAGAAAGTGCTTTGCAGATAAGGTCAAGTTCAAGAAGTTCATC